>JANCOA010000040.1:6234044-6245072 GCA_024363135.1 Leptodoras oyakawai
ATTGAAATGCGATTAAAATGTGATTAATTTTGATTAATTAATTACAAAGCTTCTAATTAATTCGATTATTTTTTTAAAATCGAGTCCCACCCCTACTATGGACAGATCAGTAGATACGATGTGCTGCCCATGGGATAGACGGATATTACATGAATAAAAAAAACACTGTATTATTCCTTTAAAAACTGATTCACTATTCACTAGTTAGACAGCACTTACTGTAATGATGCCGTGCGTAACCCTCTAAAGCAGCCGAATGAGGCTTAAAAGTGATGATCACATCCCAAATGTCTCCAATAGGAGCATTTTGCACATGAGTAATGTGAGCGTACGCTTGAGTGCGCGCCCTCCTGCTGAGCCAGTTAACGTTCTTCCTTCTGTTCGAAATGAATGTCAGCAGCTGACTACAGCTTTATGTGCGCATCCAACACACACTCATCTACGCGTATACACACATACACGTATGCTCAAATGTTAATGAAACATGAAAAAATAAGTCAAGGCCAGCACTCTGTTCTGTGCACAGCTCCAAGACCCCCAAGCGAGCGGTGTTTGCAGGCAGCATGCAGCTTCTGGCTGGAATAAAGCTGTGCACAGGCCGCGTGCTGACCAACCACCCACACTACGAGGACCAGGCACTGCGGGAAAGGACCAGGCAGGTATGATGTCTGATTCTACCATCGTTCCTACTCGTTCATACATGAATCAGGGCACAGGGGTTTTTAAATGAATACATTTCTTTCTTTTTTAATATGTGAGCCACTCTTGGTGAATACTTAGTGATGCAGAGATCAGATCCGGCTGCACTACCACATAGACATTAACCTTGAGCAGAGCCGAGCAGGATAGACTAACTCTCTAACAATTTTTTTCTGATTTTATGTTATGATTGAGAGTGGATTAGGCTTGTCAGTGCTCATACTCACCCCTCATTATCTCTCTCTTTCTCTCTCCATCTCCCCCTCTCCATCTCCTCCTCTCCATTTACCTCCCACCCCCCTCATTCTCTTTTTGTAAAGAGGATATGTGATGTATTTGGACACACTCAGTAGCACAGATTAATCGATCCACCTCTGAGCCTATCAGCTTGACATGGATGTTGATAAGGAGCCAGTCTGGGGCAGAAGATTCCAGAAAGGTCCTCAGTGGTAGTAGTGCTTTCACACTTGCAGAACTGTGTATGGAAGCATGACTAATGAGCAGTGTGTTGGAGGAAGACCAGACGCCCACCTCCGTGACTGCTCTGACCTTCATCTGGCTGGAGGATCACCACTGATAACTCCTGATAATGGAATTGCTAGTAAAAGAGCAGAGCCAGGGAAGAATAAGACAGGATGTATAAGTACCTATTTTTCATATATTGTACCAACAGTAATTGGCTTTTTATCAAGTGCACCATGATTTGTAGCGGTTACAGTCTGCTCCAGAATTATTGGTGCCCTTCATGTGATTCTGTAAAAAAAACACTTGTATAAAATCAACTATTCTGTAACAAATACTCCATCCTATAATAATGAATCATAGGAGCAACCATGTTCAGGTAGCGCTTCTCATACTAGTTACAGAGCCATGAATAATTGTTTTGTCTAAATTATTCTTTCTTCCTGTCATTTTCTGTCCCCAATTCCTGCAGGTGTATCAGATCTACGCGAAGCAGTCTGCTGAAGAGGTGCACCGGGTCCTGCGGGCTGTAGGAGCCGACTACGTTGTGCTGGAGGACAGCATTTGCTACGAGCGTCGTCACAGCCGTGGCTGCAGGCTGAGAGACCTGCTGGACCTGGCCAACGGACATGTAGGTCACTCACCCCACAGCACTCTCCAGTCCTGTAGCTTCCTCTTTGTGCTCACTAGTGCAGTTCATTCTCATGAGTTGATTTTTTTCAGAGATTAAAAACAGACACTGTTTTGCAAAACCAAGCAGCATCTCCCCAAGAAAGCAGGTGCACAAGCCTGCTTTGATTATTATTAGCGATTGTGTTATTTCTTGTGTGATTCACACTTCCATGCTTAAATGTCATGATGTTCTAATAATTAACAGCAGTTCTTCAGTTATTAAGATGCTGCTGTTTTTGTGCACATCGTTATCTTTTGTTAATGTGTAAAAATCAAGCTCTTGTAAGTGTAAGTCTGTTTTCACACTAGATGTTTATTTTCTTCTTAATCTTCTGGGAGGTGGCCCACGGAATTGTGGGGTAAAAAGCTCTGAGGCTTTTTTTTTTTTTTTTTGCTGTTCAGAGAAGTTTGACTTGCAGAGTGACATTGAGTGTTTTTCCCCCTTTATCTCCAGACTGATCACATCATAGCTAGAGGGGGCAAGCAAGAAGAAAAACACACAAAAAAGAGTTAACAAGACTTGCTATATTTACAACATGCTAAATTAAATCTTTTTTCAATGGCAATATTCCAGCATTGCAGTGAGAATAAAAATACCAACTTGGCTATTTTGGGGATATTCACACCCTTGTTTATTTATTTATTTTTTACTGTGATAAGGATTCACAGCAGCAGTGATAAAATGTGAAATCTGCCTAGTGAAGTTTCTTCGCTTAAGCCAGAATAAACAATTGATTATTTATGTAAGCTGAGAGATACATTTGCATACACCCTGTAGTCTCAGCCTCAGTCATGCCGCCTAAAGGGATACAGCGATATCTTCTGTACACTATTCTGTCCATAATCTTCAATGTTTGGAACTGATTTCTGTGTGTATTCCATGTGTCATTTTCCAGCAAGGAAGCAAATCTTCGAGCAGAGCGACACAATGAGCTTTTGGGAGTAATGTGTAGTCACTGGATCGGACAGTGTTAATGGACATCTGTTTTTAATAGTCTGTAAGTTTTGAATGAAGCAGTTAGTGTTGGTTGAATATAGTCCCATTTCCCAAACTGCCATTGGCCGGTGGAAAAATGCGTGTTTGGTGATGTGCCATGCCAGTCAAATGGCCTCATTTTATGTCAGTAGATGGTCCTTTGTCATGTTTATGGGTGAAATGCACCACCCTCTTTAGTGAAGATACCAGTCTGGCTTGAGACACTGTACTCACTGCAAGCCAGAAGCAGCCTATGTCCCAAACACTATGTGTCACATAGTAATGACCACCGCAGCTCTCCTTCTTCAGTTCCCCCCACTATCATATGCCTAGACTACAACATGACTTTTTGTATGGTTGTAGCACCACATGTCTGATACAGAATACAAGATGTGTGTTTCCCTTCGTGCTCAAAGAATTTATTGGGAATAGCTTGAAAACCCTTGTGCTGAAAATTAGGAACTTTTTTTATAGCAACTTGTCCTCCAGGAGATGCATTACCCTTGCTATTTACAATTTGTGGATTGGCACCACCAAGAGAATAATGTTCAAAGCAAAAATCTAGCACTTCATAAGCCAATATCTTGTGATGTCAAGGCTTGAACTTCATGAAATCTAACACATCACATCACTTCTACATTCTTTAAACATGTGCCAAAATGACATGTCATCAATAGGGGGGTGCTGCAATTCATTTCCCTTAATCCTTGCTTTTTCTCTGACTTAATGCAGCAGGCATATTATTCACAGTTGGGCGGTACATCTTTTTTATATTTTGATATACACTGAAGTACATAGCAACACCACCTATGTGTATGCTGTATAAAGCAATAGACACCTATGGAAGCTTATGTTTCTGCCATGACAATGGCAAGTTTTGTGATTTTCAGCATGGTTTAAAAGTTGGAGCTTGTGAGATGGGTCATAGCATGGCGGTGGTAGAAGAAAAGATAGTAGATTGTAGATGGTAGATTTTCGCGTATGAGCATTTCAAGTGTGCATCGTGACTCCGGCAAATCCTCAAACTTACGACAGCAGTGTGGTCATAAAAATAAATAAATAAATAAATAATAGTTTAATGCGATAGGCATGCAACACTGCCTTAATTAACATCAGAATTCAGTGCTGGGGCCTCAACAAACATCAGCGTGAGGACTGTGCAACGTTCCCTCAAAGATCCCATAGGAGACCTACCAAGTATTAACTGCTATACCACTTTTTCTGGCACCTTAGTGTACTTTATGTGCTAGTGTGCAGTTGGAGATTCTAGTGTCCAAATACTGACTAGTGGCCACTGCTTTATTTAAAATGACATTTTAGGAGTAAGTATGCCATTCCAACAGTGCAAACATTCAGCAATGATTTCATTTGGTCCTGAAAGGCATACATGCCAAGCGGGTAAAGTTTGTTTTCTGTCATCCTCTAAGTACAGTCCCAAGTCCCTTTCTATTAGAACAGCAGTGAAAAACCAGCCAGTACAAAGTATATTTCTGCAAAGGTTCTGAACAGCAACCAGTTGCAGAGCTGATTTTAACGGCAACGATTTCTGCTTGTTTTAACGGGAAAGAGCAAACTAATATTACCTTTAAACCCTTGTCACTTACTGATCAAATGTGAAATAAAATCACTGCTCTGAAAGTTCTCCATGCTCTATGTTGCCCTATTTCTTGCTCGTGTTCTACATCAGAAGCTTTGTGCGTCAGCTAATTAATATTCATGAACATGCAGTGTCTGTTTATGAATATTCATGAATAGCCGGTCACATTTATGACTAATGGACTCAAAAAATAGGCCGCAACATTTTATTACAAATGCGCAAGATTTTCAGGGTAAATACCACTTATTGTGTTTCATAGACACAGAGGAATAAGATGAAAATTGCACTTTTAAAGTGTTAATGTGGTTGAATAGGGCTAGGCATGATGCAGAGTTGCTAGAATAAAGCATCAAATTAAATTAGTTATCATTAAATCTCATCAGGCTTCACACACGTCAATCCTACTGCGAACAGAAGCTGCTTTGAAAGGGTTTCATTACAGATTTCAGGGAAGCGGTGCATCTCACGTCTTCTGATGTTCACGACTCATTCAGGGAAAAAAAAATCCCTCGTTCGTTTGATGCAGCCAGATGAATCACTGGCAATTTGGGTTTCTCCAGACGGTCTTCCTCATCTGATGTGCTGCCCCACGCAGCATGCATTCTTCAGTGTGTTTTCATTTCAAATGCAATGCACTTTATCATATAAACACATGAAATAAAGTTTGATCTTTACAGAAATGGTCTGGGCAGGCCTGATGGAGCGACAGGATATTGTTGCAAGTAAAGTGCTTTTACTTGTGGCACCTGGCACAAATTATGGAATCACCAGACTTGGAGGATGTTCACCAACATTATCTTCTAATTTTGTAGCAAAACTCAAATCACAGATATGCCACAAAACATTTTTTGTTTAATAGCTGAACATTCTGGCTATGTGAAACATGCCTCAAGCTAATTTAATTAAATTAATTAATAAATATTGAATATAGGTTATTTTTGTTAGGTTTGGTTTTCAGTTATATTTTTTCTGCCAGATCAAGAAGAGGAAATAAATATGGAATCAAATAAGGAATGTTGAGGGGAAAAAAAATTACAGTTAGTCCATCACAATTAGGAGAAGGACCATTAGGAAGAGAATGCTCCTCCTCTGGCTTTCATAAGAGCCTGATTTCTGTATGGCATGGTCTTCACTAATAAAAAAAAAAAAAAAACAATAGTCTCCATTAAACTTGGTTTCAATTTTCTTGCAAAACAAGATCAGCTTTGCATGATGGAGCCTTGTCCTGAAACATTTTTTTTTAATTCCACAATGAATTGAGATCTGAGATTGGGATTACACTGAAATACCAGGGAAAAACTGGTATACCAGTTAATATTTGGAGGGAACATTGCACAGTCCTAACGCTGAAGTTTGTTGAGGTCCCAGCATTGTATTCCGGTGTTACTCGAGGCAGTGTTGCACGCCTATCGCATGAAACGATTCTTCCCAGCTCACCCTGATCACATTCACCCAAAGTCTTTTTACGGCCACGCTGCTGTTGTAAGTTTGCGGTTTTGCTCCAAATTTTGCTTCTACCTCCAAAATGCTATGTTCCATCTAATGAGCTTCAACAAAATTGTGATAACTTGCCATTCTTACAGCGGAAACAGCTCTAAGAAGCTTCCATAGATGTCTATCACTTTAAATACAAACTGACGGACGCAACCACTCGTGCATACATGGTGTTGCTATGTATTTTGCATAGGCTTCAGTACCAGTTTTTCTGGTATTTCAGTGTATATGCTGTCACTGGGGTGAGATGCCACTCCTGAAGAAAAGCTATAATTCTTTACCCTGTGGAAAGATGCCTCATGGTCCTCAAAATTAACATCACCCGTGCCGTCTCCCCTGGTCCTTTACCCTACATGCAACTCCAGTGTGATTGTTTATCTCAGGCATCTTTATCTGTTTCATTAAAACAGTACTAGACTAAAGTTCCAGCGTCATCTCTTTGGCTAATGCAGATTCGTGATTCATCATTTTATATCACTTTCATCTAATCATCCACGTTCCATGAGTGCTTCTCTTTAGCTCACCGTAACCTTGTTTTCTTCTGTGTATGTGATAGTGTTAGTTTCAGTTGGCCTTTCTCTATGTAAATACCATTTCATTCAGCTGATTTCCTACAGTTCTGTCAAACACATTACTCCTGTTTCTGCCCTTTTGCTTTTCATTTATTTTCACAGCATATTCCTTTGAGTTTTCTATCCTGAAACTTTGTCATCTTCCCTGGTCTACCTGTATATTTTCCTTACCATTTTATTAATACCACATTTTAGACACAGCTTGGGAACAACCAACAGCTTTTGCCACAATCATCTTTCCCAACCAAGTCCTGCAGCTCGTTAAGGTCTATAAGCAATCTCTTTTAACTGCAGAGTAATTTGCATTTTTAGACTATTTTTTTTAGAAATGCAATTAAAAGCTGAGTCCATAATTTTTTCCTCACAATTAAGTGAGTCCACATTTTTTTCTGTACTTGATCAGAAAGGAATATGCCATTAATTTACATAATGTAATTTGTGTGAACTGTGGTTCATAGAGGTTCAGGATGTTCAGTTATGAAGCAGTGAAGTGTTTTGTGTTAAATCTGTGACATCTTTAAAAGCTGTGGAGTAAAAGTAGTTGGCTGAACATCCTCTAAGTGTGCTAATTCCATATTTGCCAGGAGTTGGTGCCTCTGGTATTTCTGATAATAGTGTGATTTGTCTGATTGATGCATTACAAATTATTTAATTATTTGCAAATTGGAGCCTTTTAGGGCAAATACAGATGAGGCATATTCCATCTAATAGAATTCGAAACTAGCTAGACTTAGAATTTCCTGAGGATATTGAAAGCTCACTCACCTATCCCTCTTTCACGTTCCAGTCCAGGTACTAATGTAATGTGTGATATTGGTAACATTCACACCTGCAGACTACAAATAACACATTTGTAATGCTATACTTGTGAGGACTTCCATAGGACTTCCTTTGACTCTAACCTTAATCTCAGTAATTGAAAAGGAACTTTTTGGTCCTTTTATTTAATTTTTTTAATTTTTGTTAAAAACTACAACTAATACCAAACTTTCCTTGTGAGGACCAGCAACATGTCCTTAACAAGACCACAATTATCAGATATCCCTATCTTTGTGAGGTACGAAATGGTAAGTGCACATACACACACACACACACACACACACAATGTGTGTGTATACAAATCTATAAATAAATCAATGGAATTTTCTTTTCAACCCCTTTAACTTATTTATCAGGTACATCTTCTTTCTGCTTATGCTGTGTTCCCAAATCATTCATAAATAACATATCCTGTACGTTCTTACTCTTCGTCCTTGACACAAACAGTCAACAATTCATCATTTTAGAATCTTTATGATTACCAGACATTCCTCATTGCTTTTTAATTCAGCTGCTCTAGTAAGGGTCAGCATCTTTCCTCAGATTGTATCCACTTTTGTTTATGCATGAGCCTCGGGCTAATTACCTAGGAATTGTTCCAGGTCTCTTCCCTAAAGACTGCATGTTACTATACCAATGCTGGCTTGGAGCCACACTTAATCTCTTCCTTTTTCATTTCTGCCTAATGGTACATGTGAAAATTAAAATGGACATAAGGACTAAGCAGAAGCCACGTCCTATGTAAATAAAAATCACCTAGCGTAATGCCTTGTTAATCTTATATGGCAAAGGAAGTGGGGAGCAAAACATAATTCAGGTCCAGTAACGGCACATTCTGCTTCACACTGCAAGCATGAACCAGTAGAAAACACGATGGTGGACTGGGATCTCTTCTGCTGATTCTTAATTCAAGCTTATGTTGGTCTCATTGTTTTTTTTTTTTTTTTAATGTTGCTTTTTATAATTGTATACACATATACAGCTAGCCAGCGAACACCATGCCCAGATGTTGTTTTTCTCATCATCACCAGGATCTGCTAGATTTATTTTGCGTGATACATTTTCCCAGTGTTTTATTTCAAGCCGCTTTGAAAATCTATTGGCCACAAACCTATATTTAGGTCTCCAGGAAGCATCTGTATAAATATGCATATAGTAAATAGGTTGAATAATAATATCTATGTTAGTGACCAGAACTGAGCTCATATTCCACAACTTCAAAAAAAAAAAACCCTTAAGGCTACTTGTGTCACGGCGCTGTTGAATTCTCAGATCTGATTGGTCAGACGTGTTCATTAATTTAAATAATTAATCCGTTCATTTTTCTGTGACAGCAGTCGTGTCAGCCGTAATTCAAATCATAGGTTTATATTAATGCTTTTGTTCTAATATGGCATCGTTTCTATAGTAACAGCTAATTCACAGGGATTTGTATGAAGGACCGTCTGCATAATTTAAGTCTAATAAGAAGTGATTTCTGAAGGGTATTTTTATTTCGCAAAGAAAAAAAACGTACCACTGAGACGGTGACGTTTCATGCGAGGACATTTTGCGTGTCGGAGAACTCGCAGTTTCTCTGTAACACAACAAGCTGCAGGCTTTTCGACTTTAATTACCAGAGAGAGAAAAAATCGGCTGGGTAGAAAATGTCTGTTTTGTACCATAACCTGGAACCAAGTTGTGGTCCGCAGCATTAAATGTATTTGCTAGTTGCTCTGGGATAAGAGCACCACCTCGGGGATGTGCTGTTCTAGCAAAGTAATCAACTTCAAGGTGGTATTACTCCATCCTATCTCTGATTATTTTTCTGTAACAGCAACCTGCACAACTACTCAGAATGGGTTCTAGCTGACTTTTAGATTTTACGTATCTAAGGCAGGAAGTGTAGCTCAGTGCTTAAGAGGTTGGCCCACGGACCAGAAGGTTATGAGATCAAATCTCACCACAGTCAAGCTGTCACCACTGGGCCCCTGAGCAAGGCCCTTACTCCACACCTGCTCAGTTGTGTAAATGAGATAAACGCAAGTTGCTCTGCCAAAGACTCTTAATGGAAGGATTTTTAGATGTGTTATTATTCATTTATTTATTTATTTATTATTGTATTTTTGCCTCAGATCATGGACGGACCTGGAGAGAACGACCCTGACTTGGTTCCAGCGTCTCACCCTCGGTTTTGCCAAGCAGTAAAAACCAGCCAGCCACCCTACTCCACCCTCTTCACCCGTGTCTTTCACAACAAAACTTTTAATGTCTACAAGCTAAAGAAATCAAAGAAGAAAGGCAGAAAGGATGGGGGTGTGTAAAGGAAGGACAGCGCCTCCTCCAAATCAGCCACCCGCCTCGCTGCTGCCTGTGAGGAATGTTTAGTGAGTGACTGATCACAGTAGGGGTGTGTGTGTGTACGTGTGCGTGTGCGTGTGTGTGTGTGTGTGTGTACGCATGTGTCTGTACGTGTGTGTGTGTACGTGTGTGTGTACACGTGTGTCTGTGTGAGACAGGTATCTGATTAATCCAATGCAGGCAGATGATATGGGTTGTGTATGAGACTCTCTAAACCAACAGGAGCTCATGTTTAAAGAACAGCAAGAGAGGTAGAGAGTAAACATGAGATGAAAAAAACATTCTTTTCTTTCCCTTGCCGTCTGTTTTCTCTTTCCTTCATCCTCAACATGATCTTATGCATTAAACATGTTTACACGTTACTGTAACAGTTATTGAAAAGAAGCATGATCCTTTTTGTCCTCCTGTTTCTTCTACGCTTTTCTTCTGTTTGTCCCAGACTGAATGTGACGCGGGGAAAAAAAGAAATCTGGCATGGGTTTCAAAGAGAAAAAAAAAAAAGAAAGAAACTCCGTGTGATAATCAGAGAATCGGTCTGAACTGTCGGGATAATTATTGTCTTTACACTGTAGCTGGAGTCATTGCTCACTGTCGGAGCACGTTTCCGTGCACATGTCCACCAGCATACGTCTCCTGCTCTCTGAATCTCCTAACAGTGACTAATAAGAGGCAGAGCTGGTCACGGGTGCAGCACAAGTGCCATCAATTCCCACTGTAATGCCTAACGGCTCTAGCACTGTGAATATCATTGCTTTTTTGTTCCGTTTAATTAGCCGGAGTGTAATTTAGTGCTTGGCACGTTGCCATGAGCGATGACACAAGAAGAGTGAATTTGGGATAATTTTTTTTCAAATGTAATGTCTATTGTGTAAGGCTTGTGTAAGATTTGAACTGGATTAAGAAAGCTGTTACGTTTAGTACGAATAAGACATTTACCTGTGAAACAACCCCAAAAACTCTTTATACAGTTTATATACAGTGTGTAGAAATGTATATACAGCGTGTGTGAGCGTATGTGTAGAGTTCTGCAGTATCGATTCAGTACAAAAAGATTTTATTAACATTTCCGAATGTTATTTTTCCAACAGAAAGAAAGCAGCACGTTAGATAATGGAGCAAGAAAAACCTAATGAAGCCTGCTGGGTTTTATAGGCAAAAAAAGAGAAGCAAGTGTGACCGTGAAAGTCTCCAGAAGAGCTGTGGCAGATTCTCCAAGACGCTCAGTAAAACGTACCAGCTGATTACTGTACAGTACGATGCGGAAGTCTTAGGCACACGCAAAGGGTGAAACAAAGGTGCCTTTGAAAATAATCAAGATGTTTCTACAGTACAGGCCAAAAGTTTGGACACACCTTCTCATTCAATGCGTTTTCTTTATTTTCATGACTATTTACATT
>JANCOA010000040.1:6291310-6301571 GCA_024363135.1 Leptodoras oyakawai
AATGTAAATAGTCATGAAAATAAAGAAAACACATTGAATGAGAAGGTGTGTCCAAACCTTTGGCCTGTACTGTATATGAACTTGAGTGACATCCCATTCTTAATCCATAGGGTTTAATAAAAGAACTTCAACTCTTCAACAATGGGAAGGCTTTCCACAAGGTTTAGGAGTGTGTTTATGGGAATTCTTGACCATTCTTCCAGAAATGCATTTGTGAGGTCAGACACTGATGTTGGGCAAGAAGGCCTGGCTCTCAACTCCGCTCTAATTCATCCCAAAGGTGTTCTAATGGGTTGAGGTGAGGACCTGCAGCTGCTTGGCCATGGAAACCCATTCCATGAAGCTCTCTACACACTGTTCTTGAGCTAAATCAGAAGGCCACATGAAGTTTGGACTTTGCAGAAAATTGGTGATCTCTGCGCACTATGAGCCTCAGCATCCACTGACTCCACTCTGTCATTTACGTGGCCCACCATGGCTGATTTGCTGTCGTTTCCTATCGCTTCCACTTTGGTATAATACCACTGACAGTTGACTGTGAAACATTTAGTAGGGAGGAAATCTCACAACTGGACTTGTTGCACAGGTGGGATCCTATCACAGTACAACGCTGGAATTCACTGAGCTACTGAGAGACACTCATTCTTTCACAAATGTTTATAGAAGCAGTCTGTATGCCTGTACTTGATTTTATACACCTGTGGCTGTGGAAGTGATTGGAACACCTGAATTCATTAATTTGGATGGGTGAGTGAATACTTTTGGCAACATAGTGCATCAGTACTGTGTAAAAGTCTTAGGCACCTTATTGTTTTTTGGTACAACGTGTTGACAACTAGTTCTGCAACATTAAGTCAGTACAAAAAGTATCTATACTTACAAACGTTACTTTTCATAAAAAAAATTTTTATGCAAAAACATTTATATGTCAGTAACGAAAGCAGACAAAAAACATCACCAAGGCTGCTTGGATAGTGAAAGTCTCCAGAAGAGCTGTGGCAGATTCTCTAAGACGCTCAGTAAAACCTAAAAGCTAATTTCCTTATAAAACTGCACACACTGTACCTGAGAACCAAATATTGACTTCCCTTAGTTTTTTTACTGTTTACAGCACTTTACAGTATTTTCTTTTATGTGTATTTTCCACATCGTACTGTACAGTAATCAGCTGGTAAGTTTTAATGAGCGTCTTGGAGAATCTGCCACAGCTCTTCTGGAGACTTTGACAGTCACACTTACTTCTTTTTTTTGCATGCATAATCCTTCATTATGTTTTGTCTGAAAAGTTCTCAGTTATGTATTGTGTTGTTTTTCATTTTCTAACATACATACATTTTTGTCCTGAGTCAGTAATGCAGAAAGAAAACATCACTAACAAACGTTATGCCTAAAAACAATAGGATGACTAAGACTGCTGCGCAGTATCTATGGAATATATTAATATAGATAATATTTATATATATATATTTTTTATATTTGTTATAAATATATCTAATAATGAGATGGAAAATGCAGAGCCTAATCTCTGATCATTGTAAATACAATCAAAAGACTGTAATGAAAGTATAATCTGACAATGGAAACATGTCACTCATCAGTATTAGTTACTTTACCTGGAAGTGAACCAATTGAACTGCTGTTTCACAAAGGGACGATAAATGTCATTTAATTTCCTTGTGGATCATTGGTGCCTGAGGCATGCTTTCACACAAAGGCAACGCTGAAACACATCTCAGCTTCAGCAAAGCCTTAGGAAACTTACCATTCACCATCCTTAATCAACTAAATTTAATTTGTCAGTCTAATTTGTCCATTGATTAGACACTCACCCTTGTTCCGCTCTGAATCTTTGTGCAACCTTGAAAGAGACTCTAACCAGCACCGAGACCCACACAAATATTCCTGCCCTTTTCAACCGAGGAGATTAATCGAGAGAAAAGGCAGCAGTCAGGAAGGAAATGTGAGCCCTGGCTGGCATGGGAGATTGTGTTGACAGAAAGAAAAAAGAAACAAAAAAAGGCCAGACACTGAGAGATGAATGAGCTCTGCAACAAAAGCCACATGCACATCACGACATATGTGATGAAAACTACAGCACATACAATCCCTGTACATGATGAAAGCATATGGTTGCATTCAACCAATCAGTGAAAGCCAGCGAACCCAGACGCTTCTTCGGATCTGGATGCATGGCTGATTACGAGTGGACTCTGTACAATGGGAACATCATGAAAATGATAAATAGATCTCTCAGTCTGGGAGAAAGCTGCAGGTATGGATCTTAGTTTCAGCAAGAAATATCTGAGCTGCTGTTTCTAAAATGTTTCTACTTGAAGTCTTTTTTTGAAAATGATACAATAATCTATTAAAGGGTTTATTAAAAAAAAAAGTTTTTTAAAAAAGGTTTTTAAAGTTTCCTCCGGAGGTTATGACACACTACAACTATCAACCAGGCAGGGTAAAGACTATAACATGCTTTCTCTGTGGCATGTCAACATTTAAGCTCTTAAAATGCTTATACCAAGCTACTGTCCTGTCTCTTGCCACTGTACCTTAGAGGACAGAGAGTATGTCAGCCCTTTCACACAGACACTATAACCATATTTGTTCTCTTCACTCCCAGTCATGGATGACTGCGGCATCATCAAACCTGTCATCTATGGACGATTTCTCAGTTGCATCTGTTGCTCCAGTCTGAGATTTCCCCTTTATTTCTCCACTATACATTTGTATTCACTACACACACGTTCAGGAATCAACCCTACCCTATTTAAAAATGCTGCTCAGGGGTTCTTTGGATAAATAATAATTTCATGTTTTTAACTGCTATGATTATATTGCACCATTCTTTTTTTGACAGTGTCACAAAAACATATTTCAAGCAAATGGACTGACTTTAGTCAAATGGCTGGAACATAAACAATATAAACTGGCACAGAACCTTTAATTATATCCACTGAAGTAACAGAAAAACTGGTATAGCAATTAATACTTGGTAGGTCCCCCACGGGATCTAGGAGGGAATGTTGCACAGGCTGTATATTGAGGCCCCAGCATTGAATTCCGATGTTACTCGAGGCAGTGTTGCATGCCAATTGTGTGAAACAATTCTCGCCAGCCGACGCTAGCCACGTTCACTCTGAGTCTTTTTGCTGTCATTTTGCTGGAATTTTCGTAGTCACGGTACACCCCTGAAATGCTCATATGTGAAAACTGCATTGAAAATCACAAAATCATGATAACTTGCCATTCTCATGGCGGACACATTTCTAGAAGCTTCCATAGATGTCTTTCTTTTTATATACGCACTGGCGGATGCAACCAATGACATGCATAGGGGGTGTTGCTATGTGTTTTGCATAGGTTGCACAGTTTTTCTGGTACTTGTGTCTATTTGAATAGCTTTCCCAATTTCTTTTGAATATAAATGATCAGAAGAAAAGTGATGGAATCTGCAGAGTCTGCCAGACTGAAAAATGGCTGAAGAAAACAGATATTATAGTAGCAGAAAAGTGAGAGAGATGTGGTAGAGCTGGAGAGCACGGCATTTGATTTTATCTTATTTTATTTATTTATTTATTTTTACTATCAGTTATAAAGCTGTCAATCGACCGTGCTCTATGTGTTTGAGGATTTCAGTAAAGAAAAATCATTTTTCTAAATTTGCATATAAATCTGATTTTATTTGTTCTTGGGTCTTGTGTGTTGACAGGTGTAGTATATTTTAGTGAAAAAAAATGGATACAGATGGTTAAACTTTTTCATAACAAGTTGTTTATATAAACAGGCAAAATTAAACAAAAAAGGCCCAAACGGCCCTAAAGTCTGAAGGGTTAAAGGGTTTACTTTGAACATTGTACTTGTTCTACCTTTTTTCTCTTTCTTAATGATAAACTGAAGAAATGAAGCTTTCTGTGGACTGCACCATCATGAACAACTTCTCTATTAGAATTTGCATAAAAAGAGTTCAAACTGCAAAGCAATTAATCGAATCTTGAAAACTGCTCTGAATACCTGAGATTCTGTAAGAACATTGCATTTATGTATGCAGATACACTGAAGTACCAGAAAAACTGGTACTGGAGTCTATGCACATCATTGGTTGCATCCGCCAATGCATATATATATAAAGCAACAGACATCTATGGAAGCTTCTAGAGCAGATTCTGCCGTAAAAACGGTAAGTTATCTCAATTTTGCGTTTTTCAACACGGTTTAATAGTTGGAGCTCGTGAGATGGGTCATAGCATGTCGGTGGTAGAAGCAAAGCTTGGTTGATTACGTGGTGATCCGGTGGCGGACCTACTGAGTAACTGCTATACCAGTTTTTCCTGGAACTGTATATAAAATATATGTTCATTAGGATCATTTTACTTCCTAGAATTCTGAATGTTATCAGTCTAGGACCTATTATGGTTCTAGAACAGACTGGGTCAATGGATTTTCTGACGACATTTCATATAACATTTATAAATTATTGTCGTAACTTGGTCGTTACACAATCTTGCTCTCTGAGCTCCCGGCTATAGCATCACCTGGATTCGATCACTAGCGATCTCCAGATGATAGGGTGAACGTGTTGTCGTTGCGCCGTGGTTGTTACACTCTTGATCAGTGTGATATAGCGAGATTGTGATATTGAACAGCTCTACGGTGATAAAACATTCACATAATGAATGTCCTCAAATCATTTGTTTCTGCAGCAAGTGTTACCCCAACAAAAACACAATGATGAAGCATGATGAGCTGCTACTGTAGAGCAAGACATGCTTCCAGGGGTGGGACATATGCACAGTACAGGAGGAGTTTAATCGTTTTAGTTGGCGCTGGGAGACAGCAATGCTTCTCCATGCACCACTGTTCACCAACGTTCTGTGTCACAAAATGGCTTTTTCCCCTTTTAATTGCATGAAGTAAACACATTGTGTTGTGTTTACTTTTATATGTAAATGTTTCATATCAAGATTACGCCATATTGCATTGCCATATTGCAAGATCTGAACATCAGTATTTAGCATTTGGATGAATTCTAGAAGTAAGAGGATGTGACAGAGAGGCAGAGAGAGTATGTGTGCATGTGTTTGTGTGCATGTATGTCTGACAGAGAGAAAGGGTGCGAGAGAGCATCTGCGTGTGGGTGTGTGTTAGGAAGAGAAAAAGAAAGAAGAAAAAAAGCATGAGCAAGCAGCTCCGGCGGAAGTGTTGTAGCAGCCGTGTCGGTATGTTTAATAGGGAGAAGAGAGGCGTGAAGCTGGCAGGCATGAGGCCAATGATAAGGTTTAATAGGGTGCACTAAAAAAACAAGCGAAAATAATAGGTTCTGATGGAGTGAAACTCTGGAGGAGTAGAGAGAGTGAGCGAGAGTGATGCACGAGACGCACTGTAGCAACATTCGTTTAGTTGTCTGCTCTCTTTCATGGTGCCATTCATCATTCATCATCCACTTCCTGCCCTCCTCTTCTCATCTTCTTCCTAACACTGCTGCTTCTTCTCTAGCTGCAGAGTCTTTTACGCTTCGCCTCTATCGCTGTCTCTCAGGCGTCTAGCCCAGAGTTTCCACATCCTCCGCATCCTCACATCCTCCACGCTCATTCTCTTCTCCAGCTATTCTCTCCATTTTCTCCATGAGACTGTTATCTAGAGCTGGGGTTGCAAAACGCCCACACCTGACCTAGTACTATACTGATTTAAAAGATCGTAACTAATCTGACATTAGTTAGGAACGTTAACAGATTTTTGTAGCTTTTTTGAGTAGTTCATTAACTCTTAGAGCGCGATGGA
Organism: Leptodoras oyakawai; assembly: GCA_024363135.1. Taxonomy (NCBI): domain Eukaryota; kingdom Metazoa; phylum Chordata; class Actinopteri; order Siluriformes; family Doradidae; genus Leptodoras; species Leptodoras oyakawai. The sequence continues at coordinate 6,297,092 of JANCOA010000040.1, forward strand.
TGCACTTTATTTTTAAATTCACACATTCACGCTCAAATTCAAAGTTTTCATTGATGGCACTGGCGGCAGTGGTTCAAGGTGCCGCCAACAATTCTAGTGAGAAATGACATCAAATTTAAGCGTAGAGGAAGCTGACGGAGTGTGTACAACTCACACTCCTTATTCTCATTGGAATAAGTCAAAATTTCATGCTTTTATATCAAAATAAACAGCATAACCTACCCTTTTTTGAGTAATGCACATTGTCATTTTTGAAACCACAGCAATTTTCTGCTTTGTCGCCAACATAGCACTTAGCGACATTTTCTGCATTAAGCACTTTTTCCTAGTCATCCAGCCAGCATGTTTCAAATACTATCAGATTCTATTCAATTCAGTTTATTTCTAACTGACATAACTGAGATGTTAAGAGGAAGAAACCTTGAGAGGAACCAGACTCAGAAGATAACTGTGTGCTATATTGTAAAAAACAATTCTGACCAGTAAATTCATTAAAGTTTTAACATGAACTCGATTTTGCTGATGTTGTCAACGGTTCTCTGATGGAGTGTAAAACAGTGTTACAGTCCCAGGTAGGGAGTTACAGTCCCAGGTAGGGAGGCTGTTATATCTATATAATTGCAGTCCAAAGACAGAATTCATGATTCCTAAGTGTTCTGAGTGTTTCTAAGATTCTAGATAATCACCCTTATACAAATTATGAAAAGATATCTTTACTACAGACAGTTTATGAAGAGATACATGCAAAAACATAATTTTATAAGACTTTTCCTTCATATAAAGACTAATATGACACAATCTGCTAGTGTTATGATATCAAATGATGGAAGATCTTGATAGCCTATACTGTATTTTGGGGAAAAAAAGATGCAGTATGTCTGGTCCTTATCATGACCAAGTTAAGATCTTAAAAGTAAAGGTAGTGAAACTATCCGGAATATAACCTAGGGTTCATAAGGTTAAGTATGCCATTTGGATTGGTTGTTTGTTTATTAATCAAATACAACTCAGAGTCATGCCACACGCAGACGTTCTCATAAGACACTGCCATTGTGGGGTGTGTGTATGATGGACAGGAGGAAGAGTAGTGGTGCAAATCCAACCACCTGCAGATGAACATTGTGAAAACAAAGGAGATGCTAGTGGACTTCAGAAGATCCAGGCCTTCTCTGCAGCCAATCTCTTTAGAGGGGTTGATGTGGAGGTGGTCAGGACCTATAAATATCTCATCTGGACGACAAATTGGACTGGTCAGCAAATACTGACACCCTCTACAGGAAAGGATAGAGCAGACTGGAATCCTTAACATCAGTGGCAGAGAGAAGGGCCCTCATTAAATTACTGACCATTATGGACCATGCTGACCACCCTCTGCACAGTGCCATCATCAGGCAGGGGAGCTCATTCAGCGGCAGACTGCTGTCTCAGACCTGCTCCACGGAGAGATTCAGGAGGACTGTTGTCCCTCAGGCCATTAGACTCTTCAACTCATCTCAGCACAGCAAATAATAATCCTGTGACTGTCTGTGTTTTTTTTTTATTGTCTGTACTCCAGACAACTAAATAGACACTATTAGACACTAAATAGACACTGTATTTGCATATTTTGCACTGCTGACACTACATCTACCTTTTTTTTAACATCATATCAGCATCAGTGGCTATTTTTTCCACCAGTACTTCAAACATCAGTTGAACTTTAAACACAGTCAGCGACATGCTGCCCATGTAGACTGGATATGAGCATTTTGTCCCACTATGGGAGTGATTTCCCATGCATGAATGATTTAAAGAATTAATTACGTATGTAATAAAAAATTAATCTGTGCAAGTCTAAACTACTAACAAACTTAGTGATGGTCCTCCAGAAAGGGACTGGTGATCGGTGTATGGTCTGTCACTGGGCGTATGAGATAGACATTTATATTTTACATGCTGAAATGCTGAGCTGGTAAAACAGCAGAAATATTGAGATTTATTCTGTGGTTTACATTTACATTTATGGCGTTTAGCAGACGCTCTTATCCAGAGTGACTTACAAGAGTGCTTAGTCTTTAACTTGGAATATCCAATGCTACGGCTGGTAGACCTGAATTCAAGCTCTTTTGAGCTGTGATACTGCTAGAATTTTAGTCATATACTACTTTAAACATTATAAGTCCCAGAATCCAAGTATTCCTAAGCTACACAAAACCAGCGAAAAACATGACATAGGGAATACAGTAACTGCTGTAAGTGCTGTAACAGCTTTGAGTTAGTGCTCATTCAAGTTCTCTGGAAAGAGGTGGGTCTTCACTTGGCGTTTGAAGGCAGCGAGCGACTCCGCTGTTCGGATACTCAGGGGGAGTTAATTCCACCACCTTGGTCCCAGGACAGAGAAAAGTCTGGTTGTTCTTATTATTCATCTTTCTTTCTTGAGAGAAGTGGATAAGTTAAACCAAAGTGTATTACTAAGACCTCCATGTATGTTTTGCAACAGCACTGTGACATCTGGGGATAGAGCTAATATCATGAGCACAAAATGAAAAACAGAAGCTTGAAATGAAGAAACGCCACAAAAAAGGAAAACCCACAAAATGTAAGAGTTTAAAGACTGTTTCTCTATTTTGTGCTCAATCTTGCTATTACTCTCAACCTTTCCCTATCTCTCTTCTGCACCCCAGCCTCTCTCTCTCTCTCTCTCTCTCTCTCTCTCATCTCTCTCTCTGCTAGCCTCTTCTCTCATCTCTCTCCCGCTGTCTGTCTGTCTGTCTCAGTCGGCAGTGTGCAGCGACACACTTCACCCTTCCCGGGTAAGGAAGTGCTATGCCGCGTGAATGAACTGGATTCAATTTAGATATGCTACTTGACTGAAGAAAACTTCACACAGCAAAGGGCACGTATACACACAATATGGTGCAAACTGTGCAAAAACTTTCCTTTCAATCGATATCACCATGCCCCATCACAAATCATTTCCTTTCACTCCTTGTCGCTCTATTTTTTCCACCCCCTCATCCTTCTTGCTCAATCCTTTAATCTCTTATCCCACGCTGTGTGTCCATGAGCTACTGTCTGCATGCTTATTTATTGCCGTTTTCCCCCCAATTATATCACAGGAAGTCAAGCTCTTTTAAAATAATGAGTGTAAGATCAGTCAAACTATTTAAATACTTAAATCAAGCTGATATATAAGAACACCGTGCGACAACAGGTTAGCATTCGGTGTTTCCATTAATGCTGGCTCTGGAGTGTGTCGTGCATTAAATAAGACCTTTTTTCTCATGCATTTTTAAGTACAGCAATCAGGGGGAGGATTTGATGATGAGTCAGAGCTGCAGCAGACAATTGCTATTCAAGACACAGAGAGTGGGGGAAGTGAAGAGAAGGCTGTCAGAAAATGTGACTGCTGCGTTAAAAAAAAAAAAAAAAAAATGAAGTCATTTAAATTGCTTAAGCGTTATATAAAGAGCTGTGAGTTACCGATATGATCTTAATCTTTACCCCCTTGCATTCTGTGCACCACACTCACACACACGTACACACTCTGCTTTATCCGAATATCCCCTTAAGAATTCAATCTAAAAATGCTAGGCTGTAACATTTCATCGATTGTGTGCTCAGGTTACTGTCTGTGCAGAGTTTCCAATGCTCCTGTGTCTGTGTGAGTTTCTTCAGAATTCTCTGGTTTCTTTCTGCCTCCTAAAAATATGCTGGTAGGTAGTCTGGCTCTAGTTTGCCCACAGATGTGAATAAGTGTGATATAATAGTGCACTGCAATGTACCGGTGTCATCCAGGTTGTATTCCCACCCTTGCTCACACAGTAACCAAAAATGGCCCAGCACAACACTGTAAAATTTCAGAAACTAACATTCCATAACAAGTAACTAACGCTGTAGCTGGAACTGTGCCACGGACTGCTTATTAAAAGCTCTATTTAAGGTTCATATTGAAATCTAATAAATGCTGTGATGTGGTGGAAAAGTCCAAAGCCTTAAACAGACACGGTCACTTATCAAATCTTGCTCTGCACCATGTTCCCTTAAAGCCTCAAACACAGATTAACTCCAGCATCCTTCAAGACACAGGAAGACATGCATCAAAACTCTTTGTGCTGGTGCCCAGGTGGTGGATTGAACTTTCCAAACAGCTGAGTCACTGGTCACTTCACAAAATGAAAATCAAAGATGAAGCACATCGCTAAACACTTAAACAAGCAGTAAATATATACCACTTAATAAAAAGAAAGAAAAATGTGTACTTCTTTCTTTGCTTGTTTATGCGTATGCCCAATCAGTCATTCATGCTGCAGCAGTGCAAAGCATAAGTTCATGCAGATACACGTCAGGATGTTCAGTTACGTTTCAACAGAAACATCCAAATGGCAAAAAAATATTTTTAATTATATATAATATAATTCTAAATAGGGCGGCATGGTGGCGCAGTGGATAGCGCTGTCGCCTCACAGCAAGAAGGACCCGGGTTCGATCCCCGGGTGGG
>JANCOA010000040.1:6302305-6313612 GCA_024363135.1 Leptodoras oyakawai
GACATGCACGTTAGGTTGATTGGTGTCTCTAAAGTGGCTCTAGTGTGTGTGTGTGTGTGTGTGTGTGTGTGTGTGCCCTAAGGTGGATTGGCACCCTGTCTAGGGTTTTTCCTGCCTTGTGCCCTATGCTGCTGCCTAGGCAACGGCTCTCCTGCGACCCTGAAAAGTAATAAGCGGTCAAGAAAATGAATGAATGAATTAATTAATTAATTTTTGACTTTGGAATAATTGTTGGTGATAAATAGGATCATTGAAGTAACTCAGAAACTGCTGCTGTGGGGCTGCCAAGTAGTGCAAAAAAACTAAAACAAGAAACAAACAAACAAAAAAATCACATTTTCATCTGGAAATCATGAGTTGAGCCCTGTCGATGCCACAGTCATCCATAGCCAGGAGTCCAATTGGCTGTTCTTTCAGCGAGGGAGATCACACTGGCCAGTACAGGGTGTCTTTACCAGATGTGTGTTACACTGCCCTGATGCTGCATGAGCTGCAGATAAAAAAGATGATGTCATCATGTGCCTCGGAGGAAGCATGTGATAGCCCTCGCCCTCCCTGGTTGGAAGCTGCTGTGTGATAGAGGAGAGATGCCTGATGGGTGGGAACGTGCAATGAATAATTTAGAGAAAAAAATCAGATGGGAAAAAAAGCAAAAACCAAATGAACTGCTTGTATCTTGGGATCTTCATGGACAGCTTTTATAAGCCTATGCCCACTGGAACCTCAGATTCCTGTGATTTGTGAACTTTATATCTCATAGCCCAGCTGCCTTAAGGTTCAGTATGTTGTGCATTCAGAGATTCTTTTCTGCTTGCCATGGTTGTACAGAGTGGTTATTTGAGTTACTCTAGGCATCCTGTCAGGTTGAACATATCTCCTTTAACCGCTCTCATCAAGACGGCTTTTCTGTTTCTCCAACCACCTCTCACTGTTTTTTTTTCTTTTTTTTTGTACCATTCTGTTTAAACTTTAGAGACTGCTGTGTGTGAAAATCCCAGAACAACTGAAAGACCTGACATATCGAATGCTCTTAGAACCCAAAGTCCTTGAACATTCCCAAGACTAATAATCACATCCCCACCAAGCAGACTGCGAGCAGAGGTATTCTTTAGGGAAGCATTCAGAGCACGCATACAGACATGGTGGAGTTCATTAGAGCTGTAAATGTGTACACCCTTTTGTAATTACTCTCTGAAAAGAATGACAAATAAGGCTTTAATGCTTAATGAGTGTCTTCGTTAACCTATGGCAAATTAAAACGCACTCGCTGCCTCATAGGATAGGAGAGGTTATACGCCATGGACCCGGTTTCACTCGCACAAAAGCGCAGTTATGTTTTTGTTTTTTGCTGTGTTTTTTTTTTTTTTTTTTGGACTTCTGTTTGGTAAGCCAATCTCCCTTGAGAATTTCAGTTTTCAAACTTTTATATTAAAAACATTAAATCATCGCTAAAGGGGGATGGAGGTTTTAAGAACTCAGTCAAACTCTCTCTCTCTCTCTCTCTCTCTCTCTCTCTCTCTCTCACACACACACTACCCATTTTAGTTCAATTTAACAATCCTTCATTAGCATAAAAGCCACATTACCAGCAAATGAATTAGCATAAATATAAATGAGAGAACAAATGGAAACAAAATAGAAGTATAAATAGAACAATAAAAAATATGTGATATTTGCAAAATTACAAATCATCCAAAGGGTTGAGGAAGATGTTTTTTGTTGTTGTTGCTGTTTTTAAAATAACACATTGCATTAGTGGTTATCCCTAGTGACAAATGCCACACATCCTTTATCTCGCATGTTACACCTCATCTTTATTTATACAAGCTTTTTTGGATCTTTTTTTTATTCTGCACACTAGAAAGCAGACACAGGTACTGTCCTTTTTTCTAGAACGGATCTCATTGATTTAAACTTCAAGCGATCTGTTAGGGTGCGCTGCTCAGTTTCTACTGATCTCTGGGTAATCTTTAATTTTCTGTGTACTTTAAGGTTTCCAGAAGAAAAAAAAGAAAAGAAAACATGTTCGGTTCACAGAGCAGCCGCAACAGACCATAAAATAACTCACAAAATATGAACCGTCAGGCAGGGTCTGGCTGCTGAGTGCATAAAATCAATTGTTATAGCAAAGAGTTTGTTCAGACTTACGTTCAAAAAGTAGCAGCATGAGACATTCTGATGAGATTTTCTCCCCCGGGAAAAATGTCAACCGTGTTCATAATATATAATATACATGGGGCTTACACAGGAAGTGAGATGCATATGCTGAAAAAGCAAAGCTCAGGACCTGTACTTCCTCAAGAACAATACACCATGGCAATTAGCATACTCCACTAACCTGAGTAGGCACTAATGAGAGCTCTTTTTTTTTATAATAGCACCATGATAATGAATAAGCCTTTAAGTCTGTAAAATTATTAAATCAAGTGTGGGCTAGAGTAAGAGCTTCCTCTTTCCTATTTCTTCTGGCCAAACAGAGGTTCTAATAACGTCTTTAGAAGATGAAATATCTATTCAATATTAACATTTATAATGGAAACAATAAAAAAAAACAACAGGACATATTGTTATGTAAGGGATAACAAATAACAGCCTGTGCTCTTATACCACAGCAGCACATGCTGGGCTGGTGTGATACAAAGTGTGTTATTTTCATAGAGCAGCATTATGCAAAGTTTCACAAAGCAGCCGCAACAGACCATAAAATAACTCAATAATTCGGTTTACACCACAACAAGTTGCCAAATCTTACATCTTATTTTTTTTTTTGACTGATGAATTAGTTAGTTAGTTTCTATTATTACTATGTTATAGAAGGATCGATTAATACTAGCTCACCAGCATTTCCTTATTTACTTTTATTTTTATTTTTTAATGTTGATGCCCTGAAAATCGTGGGGATGGTGGGAAACTTTGAGCATCATGACTGTTAGAAAAAGCTGATGAAAAAATGAAGAAAAATAAAGAAAAAAATGAACGAGAATTTGCAAATCCTTTTCAACCCATATTATTCATTCAGTCACCAGTCACTTGACCGCTTATTCCTTTTCAGGGTCATGGGAGAGCCGGTGCCTAGCCGGCAGCAAAGGGCGCCAATCCATAGTAGGGCACGCACACTCACGCACACACTCACACATCAACATAACGTGCATGTCTTTGGACTGTGGGAGGAAACCGGAGTACCCGGAGTAAACCCACGCAGACACGGGGAAGACATGCAGACTCCACACAGAAAGGACGCAGACCGCCCCACCCGGGGATCGAACCCAGGACCTTCTTGTTGTGAGGCGATGGTGCTACCCACCGAGCCACCGTGTCGCCCTAACCCATATTATAGATGATGAAATCCCTACATTCTTTGCAATTGCACATGTTGGTGTATTTGCTTGCGCAGTTGTTCACAAAGTGGTGAACCTCACCCCATCCTTGCTTGTGAACGACTGAGCCTTTCAGGGACGCTCCCTTTATACCCAATCATGACACTCACCTGTTTCCAATTAAGCTGTTCACCTGTGGAATGTTCCACACAGGTGTTTTTGAGCATTCCTCAACTTTCCCAGTCTTTTGTTGCCCCTGTCCCAACTGTTTTGGAACGTGTTGCAGGCATCAAATTCAAAATGAGTGAAAATTTGCAAAAAAAAAAACAAAAAAACAAAAAACAACAATAAAGTTTATACGTTCGAACATTAAATATCTTGTCTTTGTGGTATATTCAATTGAATATGGGTTGAAAAGGATTTGCCAATCATCGTATTCAGTTTTTATTTATTTTCTTAATTGGAATTGGGATTGTTAAAAAAAAAGTATCCTACATCCACTGACCAATCAGATTTGAGAAATGTAACAATGTGCTGAATGTAACAGTGTAAAGAAAAATAATTAACAGTGGGATGATATGATGTGCGCTGACTATTATCACTATTATCAAGTCGATTATTTTCAATTAACATTTTTTTTTTATCTATGAAACAAGTTATTGCTTATGTTAAAATGTCACCAGCCTCTCTTTTTCTCTCTTTGGAAGGTAATAAGGCAACATAGATTTAGATTTAGAAATCGCTCCGTTTTAAAATACCATTCTGAAAAAGTACAGCTTTAGCTCTCATTGTCACTAGTGCTGACACGTCAGAAAAAGGATAAATAAATGAATACAATAAGAATATGAACAATGACACTTATTTTGACCCATTTATAACAGATCTGTATGTGCTGCATGTCTACAACTGCAAGATACCAAACGCTTTCTCAGGTGCTTTAGTAGATAGCAACAATGTGACTTTTCTGACGCATCAAAATGATCAAATAGAAATAATCTTGCTGCTTCTGTTTTTTCTTAATAACTAGTTTTCACATTTTTGGTACACTTTTATGTTGGAATAGCATTTTTTTTTTTTACCTGATCTTTTTTTTTTTTCACATCAAAACTTCTTTCTAAAATTGCACAATTTGGCACTGGAGCTCAGATATATTCCCATATGTCTTATCTAAAAAAAAAAGAAGCCATCCCTATGGGTGTATGGGTGTGTGTGTGTGTGTGTGTGTGTGTGTGTGTGTGTGTGGTAAGGGGACAAGAGGGCCTCTAGCTGTTTCATTTTAGAGAAGTTGCAACTTTTCAAAGGAAAACAAATTCTTTTTTCTCCATCATCCCCCAACATCCCCCCCGACATTCTCTATCTCTCTGCAGTGGAGAAAATTCATGAAGGTTACCTATAGCCATGAAATCCTCAGGTTCCCAGGGTTGCAGCGGGGCGAGCGGGCCGCTGTAGAGCAGCAGACCGTCTGCCACCTCCGTGATGAACTCCAGAGAGAGGTGACTCTCAAAGCATGGCCTTATGGGAGGAAACCAGGCATAGCCATTGCCATGGAAACTATGCTTGGTCTGCTGACATTCAGGTCCATCAAACTGCGCTGGGCATTGACATCTAAAACACACACCAATGAAACAAAAACATATAAAATGTATAGCAAGGTGAAAAAGCCTGACTTCACTGTCAAGAAGACGTTTTATTTCATACTTAAGAAAACTGAATTCAATTTCACTCAGTTGAAAGACAAATCCTATTTAGGCTGCTTGGAAATACCACATACACTGAAGTACATACACTGAGTTTGCATGTTCTACCCGTGTCTGCATGGGTTTGCTCCGGGATTCCTCCCACAGTTTAAAAACATGTACGTTAGGTGAATTGGAGATACTAAATATAAACCCACTGATGAGTGTGAAACAATGAATGGAACTACTGTATGACATAAAACTCCTAATAAATAAATTACAGAATGCCTATAAGAATTAACTCGCTGACGCACATTCCTACGGTATTAAATTAGTCTGGTGTTTTTATGAGAATAGTTTTATATATTATATTAGTTATGATGCTTTAGTTTTTTACTGATAAGCCATTTTCCCTGCTTATTCACTACATTTAAATTATAACGCTTTTACGGTTTGCATCTTATGCAACTTTCACTCAAGGTCAGCTCCACCCACGTCACACTTCAGTACATTTAGACATCCAACATTCAACAGTTATACCCCAAGCCTGCATGAATAGCACACATGGCTATTGTAATTAATGCATATGAAACTCACCACCGGTTCCACTGTAACGCAGTGATGCTCATTTCGGTCATTATGCAAATGTGCTTACAAGCTTGGGGTTGTTTACAAGGAGCTTAGACTGAAGAAGTCACTTAGATGAGTGATGAAATGTATCTTCACACTAAACCTTGTGCCTAAATGAACTGATTCAACTTTCTGGGAATAGTTATACATACACTGAAGTACCAGAAAAACTGGTATTCTGGGTAGGTCCCAAAAGGGATCTTGGAGGGAACGTTGCACAGTCCTCCCGCTGATGTTTGTTGAGGCCACAGCATTGAATTCCGACATTACTTGAGTACACACCACACATGTCGCGTGAAACGATTCTTGCCAGCCGACATTGGTCAAGTTCACTCAGAGTCTTTTTACAGCCACATTGTTGTCATAAGTTTGAGGTTGTGTCAGAATACTTGTAGTCACAGTACACCTTTGAAATGCTCATACGTGAAAATCCAAACTTTGCTTCTACCTCCAAAAATCCTATGACTCATCTCAGCTCCAACTATTAAACTTAAAACTTACCATTCCCACTGTGGAAACAGCTCTAGAAGCTTCCAAAGATGTACATAGGTGGCATTGCTATGTATTTTGCATAGGCTCCAGTTTTTCTGGTACTTCAGTGTACTTGGTTTTGTGAGGCATTGAATGAAAGTGTATAGTCAATCTAGACTCTAGTTACATACTGTTGAATAATATTCTTCTGCATGATTTAAAAGTCATGATGTGAGGAAAAAAAATGAAGACACATACACACATACAAATAAACACAAATGCACACAAAAATATAGCACATACACAAACACCGTATGGTTTACTAACTAAAATGAAATTTTAATATCTTCAGAGACAAGCTGGTTGTCTTGTGTTTTTTTTTTTTTTTATTGTCCACTTGAGCTGTTGCACAAACCCTACATTCAGTAATGCTATCAGTCACATCAGCTGTTGTCCCTTACGTCTCATTTCATTTCATGCGACTTTCAAGTACAATCAATTTTATCATTTTCTATTTATTTCTTTGTCTCTATCACTTTCAACTGTTGACTTTTTCACACACGGTATATGTCACCCTGCTTTCTCTCTGTCCCCTCTCTTACCCACTCACTCTGATGGTGTGATTTAATGGGAAATGGTGTTGTGAAACAAACGTTAACATGTCTAATAAACTCGCTCAGAAATTCAGCAAACTTCACTCAGGTGAGTCAATGTGTGTGAAACACCGTAATGCTTTCTGCTTATCAAAGCTAGGCCTGTGTTTACTAACACAATATGCTGAAGCAGGAGACAAGAGACAAAAGAACAATGAATTATTATGTGTACAAGAAATGGTGTGCAATTAGGTGAGTCTGAAAGTACCCCAGGGCCTTGCATGGTGTAAGATGTTTTCAAGTCAGTCCTGCTTTCAGCCAATTAAAACAAACCCTTTGTAATCAGGCTGAGTAATGTCATGGTAAAAAACTAAGGAAACTCAAGGAACATTTTAAAAGGGTACAGTTAACACAGGAAAGGAGGAAGTGAGTGCTACTAAAGCAGGGCATGACACAATATATCCAACAGCAGCCCTGCAAGTGGTCCATGAATAAAGGAAGGGTATAGATAGACCTACAATGCCCTCTGAATAGTTTCACGAAAAGTTTATGACAGGACAAGATGTCCAGAGATATGCCCTACAATAGACTTCTTTATTGCAGGCTTAGGATGCCTCAGACTGTTCTTGCGTTCGCACCATTTATGAAGCATTCATCACACGCATGACAGGGGGTTTGAGTGCAGAATGGAATTCTAATGTGCGCCAGCAGAGAAATTTACTGTGATAATATGCCGTTATTGCATTCCTAATATGGGGACATTGATTAATGTCAGTCTCTTGAAGAACCCAATCCAGATAGTTTTCCAGCCCAGTGCGGCTAATTCTCTCCCCAGACACACATCCAGGACATAAGACAGGGCTGGGCTGCTCACAATAAGGCGACATTTCACTCTACAATCAATACAATAAAGGCTGGAATTGTCTGGAGGACTGCATCATTTTAAGCTAAGGTTTCATAAAAGCCACTCTGACTTTGGCTTTCACCAACTTCTTGTTTTGACTAAGACTTGGGTTACACTTAAGGATTGGTATCTGGTGTTGGTGAGAGTCTTTGTCTATCTTAACTTGCTCCCATATTGCCAGTGATGGATAGCTTGGGTATTTTGCATGGAGTGTTTAGGCATAGTGCAATACATTCAAGTTACAGAAGCAATAACAGAGCAAGTGGACCATCAGAGGAGCTGAAAATGAGAAAAACACAGACATAGAGTGAATGTTCTAGATAGAAAGGAATGCTAGTAACTTATGTAACTGAAGTGAACACTACATGACCACTATGGTTGGTGTTTAGCGTCTTGTGCTCACATGTTGAAAGTTACCATATGACACAGGGTTTGATATAAATACCAACCACCAGAACCTTCTAAGCACTGGTTGTGCATGGGATGCTTCTCTAACCACCAGAGACAGTGAGAATCACCTTGATAACCTATACCACAACGTCATACTGAACCAATCCACCTTAGGCATGATTTAAAATGTCCTCTTAAATGACTGCCACACTAACTCCACTGACAGGGGTGATGTTTTCCTTGGAAAACCATGAGATGGTGTACAGTGACACCTAGGCAGAGGTTAGGCGTCTCGTAGAGTGGCATGTCACGGTAGGTGCCAGATGTCCAACACATCTGTAAGCCAAGTTGAACATGTCCACCACCCCACAGGCCAGGCACGGTTTGGATATGACAGCCCCAACCACCCACTCCCATACCACAGAATGCACTAGATATAGAAAAGAAAGCTCAGCTGGTACCCCTTCATCACCCACTGCCATATCAATAGATTGGTTAACAAATGAAGCTGATATTACTTTGGGCAGAAACCACCCACTGGGTTCAATGTCAATTTAATTCTAGAAATAATCTGAACAGCAACATAAGCAGGCAAGTACATAGTACATAGACAATGTACATAGTTCATAGTCAATCCCTGCTGGCATCCAGAATGTTTTTTTATTTCAATTCTGATGTTACACTGACATACCTGAGTATATTACCTGAGAGCAATCATTACACTGTAACAAGTGACATTTTTTCTAACTCTTACAGAAACAGAAATGTCTGCTTATCATAAATAATGCACACACTGAGCTTCAAAGTATGCAGTCATTACTTCGTAACATACAGTATGTCAGCCTGGAACATGTCACAACACAACAATTGCAACAGCTGTCATGAAAGATGTGATGCACTTATCATGTGGCCCTATGAACACCCTTATGTAAAGACATAAATAAGCTTGTTTCTGTAAATGCATTGCCTGGAATTAAGCTTTTGTGTGTGTACGAATCAAACAAAAAGACAGAGATCTGAGAGAGAGAGAGAGAGAGAGAGAGAGAGATTAAAAACTAAAGGGTAAGCTAGCCTGACTGCTGCCAAAATGCAATTTAATCTTTGCACTTTCCCCAAGATTTGATAAGCATCAACTATGCTGAAAATGGTCATTGGTTTCAAAGATTAGGCTCAAAATGTCACCTGAGCCACCCAGGCATCAGATCATGTCATTCTCCCAAGCTGATAGCTGATAGAAGTCTTGGCCTCAGGCTACACAGCAGGGTCATCAGCAAAAGACACTCCAATTTTCAAAGCAACAGATTTCTGTGAGTGAGTATGTCAGGTGTTCAGATAGCTCATGTTTCCTCAGAAGTTCTGAGAAACACTAAAGAGCTGTTCACACAACAATGGTAAAAACGGAGATGCACTGTCACTGATTTTCACACAGTTTGATTGTGTATCATTGCTCCAAATTCGCTTGCATTATTCCAGCGACAAGACACTTCAGCAGGGTTTTACAAAAATAAAAAATAATGTCTGGGCGATGTGAAGGCTAGAATGCAAATGAAATGAGTCCTACTGTTTATCCGAGATCCCACTCTAACCTTGAACCACCATCCCCATGCGTAAGCCCTACGGAGTGCAGAAATTTCATTCTCAATACTTTCTGGACAGGTCTGAAGTGACCATAACTTAAATACAAACTTAAATTACATAAGCTGACATAAGATCCCAGTATTGGATTGTGTAGCTGCTTTCTGTACTTTAGTGATCATTGCTACAGATGGCCATCTTGCGCAGAGTACAGTATTTATTTATAAAAAGGTTTTAGTTTTTGTTTTTTCCAGTCCAGTTAAGCAGAACACTACATTCAGTAATGATATCAGTCACATCCGTTTGCTATTTTCCAAAAGTCCAATCATATTTTTGGAAAAATAATATTAATGAGTCTTGCTTTGCTGTTCTCTTCCTGCACATTCTTGAGAAAACAGAGTAGTTTTGTTGAGCTTTGGCCTTTTTGTTCATAGGACAACATTATTTCCGGGGCATGAAAATGTTTGAAAATGAGTCCAGAGTAGAATCCTTTGAGAATGCAACTCTTGCATCACCATGCAGATAGGCGAATACGGAACCTTTTGAGAATGATGATGATGCAGCTTAGTACGTTTTCAACCTGCACTAGAAGAAACAACAACACACTACACTGAAGAAGAAAGCCTTTGTACACAGGCTCATGGTGATCTTCTCTGGGTTTGTACAGGGTGAGTCAAAAGTCTAAGGACACCCTTTTCTTTCAGAAACGAAAGGGAAAATGACATATGTTGGACATATGTCCAAAATGTCCGGAACATGGCTGCCATCTTGAAAGCCACCATATTGGATCAATGGCAAGGGAAGGTGGTCATATAGCAGTAGAAATCTGCAACAACAACTGGGAATGTTGCCTGTGATGCACAGCCATTTGACTCTGACCCTGGGACAGCACACTGAACATGTCAAATAACTGTGCATAAGGCAACTTTCCCAGTTGTTGCAATTTCTGTATTGGGCATTTTTTTTCCAATGGGAAGGTAGTCATGTAGCATACCAAAGAAGACCAGAACTGTCTCAGAAATCGATTAAAAGTTATCAACACAGAAATTTGCAACAACAGCTAGAATATTGTCTGTGCATCACAGGCAACATACCCAGTTGTTGTTGCAATTTATTACGGTGATAACCATTGAACCACAAGAGATATTGCAAATCTGATTGTGGCAATCGATTTCTGAGACTTCTTTGATTTGCTACATGATCACACGTTTGTAGATATGGCTTTCAAGATGGCAGCCATGTTCAGGACATATTCCAGTCACCCATTACATGCTGGGGTAATAAACTCCTTAAAATCTTGTTGCATGGATGCAAAGGAGTCCACGTCTTACTTTAAACCATGATAATCAAAACTTTTCCTTTTCCTCTTTACCAGCATGTTTCTTGTTCTTGAACCAAGCATAAGACATACTGCCTTTTAGCTTGTGCAAGAACTGACCATCCAAGTTCAAATCTTGTTATTAATCCTCCTTCACTTTATGAGGAACACTTGTATACATGTACAAATAATTGGCCATATATGCAGCAGTTACTGTGAGGAAAAGGGGGAGATCTCACTTGAGCTGACTGCTTTTGACTGTGGCATGGTTGATGGTGGCAGATGGACTAGTTTGAATATTTTATAACTTGATTATCTCCTGCGGGTGGCACGGTGGCGCAGTGGATAGCGCTGTAGCCTCACAGCAAGAAGGACCCGGGTTCAATCCCCGGGTGGGGCGACCTGGGAAATTTCTGTGTGGAGTTTGCATGTT
>JANCOA010000040.1:6325701-6337579 GCA_024363135.1 Leptodoras oyakawai
GATAAAGAGAGAGAGAGAGAGAGAGATAAAGAGAGAGAGAGGGGGTAGAGAGAAAGAAAGAGAGAGAGACAGAGAAAGAGAGAGAGAGAGAAAGAGAGAGAGACAGAGAGAGAGAAAGAAAGAGAGAGGGTAGAGAGAAAGAGAGAGAGAGATAGAGAGATAGAGATAGAGAGAAAGAGAGAGAGGGGGGAATAGAGAGAAAGAGAGAGATGGATAGAGAGATAGAGATAGAGAGAGAGACAGAGAGAGAGAGAGACAGAGGAATAGAGAGATAGAGAGAAAGAGATAGATAGAGAGAGAGGGGAATAGAGAGAGAGATAGAGAGAAAGAGAGAGAGGGATAGAGAGAAAGAGAGAGAAAGATGGATAGAGAGAGAGAGAGAGAGAGAGAGAGAGAGAGAGAGATAGAAACTATACCTTACCAGTGGATCGGAGATGAGAACAACATACTCTCAACACTAGAACACCAAATTAGATGCGCTGCTGTGCTTTTCTCTCTGCCATTCCTGCTCGCTTGCTCTTTCTGAACTTCTCATAATGAGCAACAGGTGTGACATTCAGCATGACAATACTTATAATCACAACAACTGCTCAGGTCCCTCAAAGCATATATCTTGAAAAAGAAAAACCCCAACAGCAACAGAAAGGCATGTATTTTGAGAGCATGGCCTCATCTTTCAAATCAACCTGAACAATAGGGGGAATGCAAATTCTCCAATTATTCATTTGGCACATTCATTGCAGATGCTAAGGTTTTGCGTAGCAGCAAAATTGTAGACCTGAAATCTGACAAGCTGCAACATTGTTATGCCCCCATGAAGACGTTAAAAGCTGTTTTGTTGATGAAAAAAACACGTTTTGCACCTCATTTCATGCTCCGGTGCCTACATGCAACAGATAAAAAAGCTTGTGTTTTGGTTCTGTCTCAAATCATGTTCACTTTTAATGCAGGTAGTGTGTTCACACTGGGAAATTTAACAAGATGTAGTGTTGGTTACATTTTAAATTAGCTAGGCCTTTAGGGACAGCAGCAGATGTAGATATATCTATTTATAAAATCAAGTAACAAAAAAGGAGTCGACTTCATACTAATTAGTATTTACACACCACCAGGTCTTATTCTGAATTTCTGCATATTTTTGCAGCCCTTTTTTTTTCCTGGGTTCAATTTTGGCTATGATGTTTCTAGTCAGTAGTGTTGGAAGTGTGCGCACCCTGGTGGAAATGAACATTGCAGTACGAGTAAACAGGAACCATATAGGGCTACATCATAACCATGGACGGGGACTTTGGCTGGTACTGGTGGCCTGGCTGCTGTGTGCTCTTTGGCCTCGACTTCCTCACCGTACATCTTCCTGCTTGCCTGTGCCCTTTCCCTCCCAACCAGGATCACGATCGAGCTGAGGACAAGCATCTGAGACAGGCTTGAGAAGTGTATATGCCACCAGACCTGGCAGATGACTGCCTGCAAAGACTACTTGACTGTCCTCTTTAACACATGCATCTTGGCTCCACGTGCATCATTGGGTATCTCTCGATCTCAAGTTAGCGTTCAAACTAGACGAAACCTTCAGGGATTTCATGAGTAAAAGCACATTCCTTTCAATGGAATTTGTTGCAATCCTCCGGGGTGAATAAGGCAAATACATTTTGAGAGCAAAACTCTTGACGCATGAATTTGTGTCCTTGGCCATAAGTGCGACTGCTTTGGCCATGAAGGGGCAGGGCTTTATACAGCGATACTCTAGATCCAAAATACATGAAATGCTAACTGGATGGCATATATCTTTTATTTGTTACTGCTTATGGTTGGTGAGTTAGCAGGCAGTAAGCAAAGTAAATTCCAATAAATGTCAGCAAATTGCAATTTCACAAACCTTTTGCACATAGGATTTTATTTAATTAACCTTTTCTTTTTCAGAGCCCCCCCTTCTCCACTATAAACTGCAAAGGTCTAGTGTACATACAGCTTAAGACTTATGCAAAGAAGCACTAAAAAGCAGAGATGCCTTTCTGTGGGAGACTTTGTCACACATGCTTTTTTTTTGCATGTAACCTTCATTGGGTTTCTTTTATTTGTCTGAAAAGTGGTCTGTCACATAATATGTTGCTTATTTACTGACATTTTTAGGGGGAAAAGTAATGTTTGGAAATATACAGTTTTTGCTACTGCTGCAATAATACATGAAGTTATAAAAGAAAAATCCATAACAACATTTGTAATGAACAAAAGAGGCTTTCGCAGCGTACCATATGTATTTGACCTCACAACAGTAACAATCAGGGTAGTTCAGCTTTATTGAAAATCTCCCAGAATTATTATGACTACTGCAGCTAGCACTGGCAGTCATGTAGTTTTTATTCTTCCGTTTTTAACACTTTTTGGTCAACATTATCTATTTAGACCAATTCACAATAAATTTTTATCCAATACGGAATATAAGGTTTTGTATCCCTAGATGTGTGTTGCCCTTCGTTTTAGCGCTCTCCTGAAATGGGGTAGACTCAATGCACTTTTGAGGCAATGGCTCGAAAACCATTTTTTCAAATATAGCAATATATGGCAAGTTGGCCACTATTTATGAAACCACATCCCATAATTGCATACCATGAGGCATGACATGAAATGTTGTACATGGGGTTCTGCAGCTAACATGTTTCAATCTCCCAAGTACTGCTTAGTACTGTTGTGAAATTTGGTATTCTTATTTCTCTTCATTCTCTTCTCTTCACTCTTTCTCACTTAAACACAGCGGCCATATTACACACCGCTATGCGGTATGTCTAGTTGACGTTGAGTTTCCAACTCTTGTCAGGCTCAAAGCTTTCCAACTGACTGCTATCAGTTTCTAATAGTGTAATTTCTTCTCTGTGCATCCAAATGTAAAGTTCGGTATTCCTCGGTATTCAGTATTCCACTCTGCTCTAGAATCATCTGTATATACACTGTATCTTACAATTATTTATAAACATGGCATTACTTTGATGATCCACAGCTTTATATTCCAAGCCTGATTACAGACACCAAGTTAAGGAATGTATACAGGACCTTTGACCTTTTTAGTCTTTTATGATCCGGCATGTCTGAAGGTGCAGGATCTTTTGTATTACACAGAATAATGAAACCTACAGTATGAACATGATCTTTTTTCCTTCAGATTATGACATAGCCTTCCTGTCTTACGTGTTCAGGATTTAGACACAGTTTCATCTTAAAATGCAAAGTGCATAATGGTGACTGATGGTTTAGTCAGGAATTTACATACAATGTACAACTTTTAAACCACTTTAGGATAAGAGCATAATTAATGATCTATCCTCTCAGATCTTTGCATATTTTCCACTCCTTTCATCCACTGAACCGGCATGATTCATCAGTATCCTCGATACTCATTCTCTGTTCATCTACCTTCTTTATCTGGAATGTTCTGCACTTGTGACTCACCTTTTGCTTCCATGGATGGTTCCACATGTATAACCTAGGCTTCTCTAAGACTTGCCAAAAGCAGTTAATGCTTAAGACTCACCTTCTTACTATATTAACCTCACCTCGTGCTGGAGACCAGCACTTTTTAAGAATCCTAAAGTTGTCTTATGCTCATCATAGAACCTGAAAAACTGGGATACCATTGGTGTAACAGATACCACTGGTGTATTGGAGGGAACGTTGCACAGTCCTCACGGTGATGTTCGTTGAGGCTCCAGCAATGAATTTTCGATGTTACTTGAGGCAGTGTTGCATGCTTATTTAAACATGTGAAACACTTTTTGCCAGATGACCCTGGTCACGTTCACCCAGAGTCTATTTATGGCCACACGGCTGTTCGAGGTTTTGCTGGAATTCTTGTAGTCACAGTACACCCCTGAAATGCGCTAACCGTGTAAAACCGTGTTGAAAATCACAAAATCATGATAACTACACGGTGGAAACATCTCTGGAAACTTCCATAGATGTCTGTTGCTTGATATACACACTGCTGGATGCGAACAATGCCGTGCATAGGTGTTGTTGCTATGCATTTTGCATAGCCAGTTTTTCTGCCACTTCAGTGTATACCATATTCTACATCTTTTCAATACCATTATGCCCTTTGCCTTTTCTCTATATGACTGTTTTTTTGTTATGATGTATTATACAGCTGTCACCCAGAATAATATGAGTTCCCTGTCAGTATGCCTCCTATCAAAGTATCTTCCTCATGGCATCACAGGGTGCTATTTTCGTGAGTTTCCTACAGCTTGCTCTGGCAACTGGATATAAAGTTAGAGTTGGGATTTCAGTAAAGCTGCATTGAGACAATTTATACTGTTGGAAAAAAAACAGACTGAAAAATAAAATTCAGTGAATTTTTTTTTTGCATGCCTCTAAAAACGTTCTATTAATTAGCTAATATTAGCTTGCACAGTGGTGGCTCAGTAGGTTTGGACTCTGGGTTGCACTGGCAGGCTGCCACTGTTGGGTCCTTGAGCATGGCCCTTAAACCTCTCCTCAACCCAGCCTCTGAGGGGTGCAGCTGAAGGGCATCTGGTGTAAAAACTGTGGCAGATCAAAATGTGGACTTGATCTGTGCTGTGGTGACCCCTCAATGGGAGCATCAGGAAAAAAAAAGCTAATATTAGCCAGATTGCTTAGTCTGTTGACTACAATCTGACCCCACTGTGTGCAGTTACAGCATGTGTTTTTGTGGTAAAGCTGTAAATAGTTTTCGAATGTGTGAAAATAATAGTCGCACGACCCAAAATAGTTTTCAAATGTGTAAGGACTTGTGACTCAGGTTAATCCACAGGTCATAAGGGTACACAGCGAAACCAATGTTATGAAATGCTGCTTCATGAGCCGCTTACAATAGCAATTCTCTATTAGAGAGAGCTCTGAATTCCCAATTCCCCAAATCATACATCCAGCAGCTTGAAAACTGAATGGACACAGGAGGAACTCTCGGGGATGGAGGCAGTTTTCCTCATCTTCTGAAATGTCAGCATGTGCGTGCACTGATGCTGATAATCACGAAGGGAGACAAGCCTCATGCCCCACGATCTGCTTCCTTTATCCCACCAGGCCACAGGAGAATCCTGAAGTCTGAGTATGTTCGGGGGGGGAAGAAAGATGGAGTGAGCTAAATTTGCAGAGCTCATTGAAAGAGGATAAAGCAACAATGAAATTGAGACATAACGAGGCACCGGTGTTTCTGCCTCACTCTCATTATCGAACCTGAGCTTATCTGACACACAGACAGCCAACATGCCTGTCAATCACTCGTGAGGTTTTAAATGTGTGTATGTAGATCTTCACATGACAACCTTTTTTTCCTTGAAGATTTAAAATGATGGTTTAATTGTTTGTTTAATGTTTCATCTAAACGGGACACCTTATACCAAATTTTGACAGATTAATCCAGTTTTCTGGGGTCTCCATAAAAGGTGAGTGATATTCTCTGGTCAAGCTATCACATGGATCAATTACCACAGCTCTGTTCATCCAGTCTAAAACAGCTCTTTCCAACAGCTTGATTTCACTGCCTGTTCCTTTGAATGATAATAACTCACAGCTCACCCCGCCCCTCTCTTCTCTGGGGTGTGCCCATAGACATATTACTGTGATGCTGCATTGGCTGATGGGATGTACTGTACGTCCTCATTCCACCATATCAGATAGGTCAAGACTGGCCAGGATTCTTAATAAAAAGCAGTATAATGTTTCAATGAGTCCAAGGAGCGTAAAAAAGTGTTGTCTCCAGTTATATAATATAATCTAATCAATAATCAGTGCTACATGCTCGAGAGATAAGTGTCTATCAACATTGGGCTTGCATGAACTCAATTATGTACATGGTGGAAAATAACTCATTGGCAGAAGGGATTATAAGATTATAAGGTGGTGGGAGATATCATTCTATGGTGAGCCCATCTGTGACATCACAAACAGCTCTGATTCTGATTCTGAGCATTTTCTGTAATAGGTAACCCAAAAAATACCAACTCCAAATACCCAACTGTATCTGAATAACACCCGAAAAAGTGATTTTTTCACAAAAGTGTCCCGTTAAAGCTGGTATAGATTCTATGCAGCACTGATGTAGAGATATTTCCATTATCCTAAAGAAACTCCATAATATCACCAAAAAACCTCAGGTAAAACAAAGCAGACGTTCCATATTCATGCAGCGCTCCAGGTAAATATTCACTTTCTTCGTTTGGCTTTGAGTAATGAAAGCAAGAACTAGCAGAGGCAAGAGAATAAGGGATCAGAAAAGCCACAGAATAAGAAAGAAGACTCTTTTGTAGTATTTTCTGTCATTAGAATGCCAAACACTGATAACCCTAGCTCTGCTGTTCATCTTTACTGCCCCTCCTTTTTATTCCTCTCTCATTCTGATCCATGCATCAGAGTGCATTCATATAAATTGCTGAAGGCTGCATGAAAATCACACCTGAAGTCTTCTTCTGCTTTCATATAAATTGCTGAAGGCTGCATGGAAATCACACCTGAAGTCTTCTTCTGCTTCCATGCGGTTCACTCGCTTTATATTTGCAGAAAGGTGGCAGAAGAGCAGCACTTATTTCACAAAAAACAACTGGTAGCCAATGGCAGAATGCTCTCAGAAGGGCTTTTAATCTGAGTAACTCAGCTGAAATAAAGATCACGGCACAAGTCTTTTCAATCATGCTTGAGGGAATGTAGCTCATCTTGTAGACTCATGATATACAGGTGACTGAGGGAGCAATGATGCCACGCTTAAGTAATTGAGACGGCAGTTCAAACTGCTGTATGTTTGTTGTGTGACAGTTCATATGTTTACAGCCGAGTTCACAGCCGAAGCTGCCCCACAACTCGCTGAAGGCGGCAACTAATTATCATGCAAACAGAGCTGACAAAAGAATAACAAGCTACAACAGAGATAAACAGACACAAAACTATTATTTCAAAACCTCAAATCCTGAACTAGAAGCCACATAAAAAATAAATACAAAAACAAAACCCTCCCACTGTTTACTGCACTGTGCATTGTGAGTCCAAGATAATAAAACACACACTACCAAGAGTAATATTCCACTTTATTCATCTATATCTGGATGTAATAATACCAGGACAGAAACCTTACCTTCTGTTTATGAGCAGCAAGGTATCCATGCAGTCTCTCCGCACGCTGGAAGGGGGTACTGTGTACAGAGAAGCGCACATCCAGAGTCCTGTCTCGCACCTCGATAAGACTGAAGATATTAACATCGTCTGTGCTAACAGACAACATCTCGGAGAGGAAGTCTCCCAACAATTCATATCTGCTGCGTAGACCTCCTCGCTGCTCCATGAACTCTTTTGCGGTGATGTCTGTGGAAAGCACATACAGAAAAGAATTACTGATCTTCATACAGTGTAGCAGTGTAGCTCAGTGGTTAAGGTGTTGGACTAGTGATCAGAAGGTAGTGAGTTCAAATCCCATCACAGCCAAGCTGCACTGCTGGGCCCCTGAGCAAGGCCCCCAATCCTCAACTGCTCAGCTGTGTAAATGAACCAACTGTAAGTTGCTCTGGATAAGGGCGTCTGCCAAATGGCATAAATATAAATGTAAATGTAAATACCTGACAGAAAACAAGTGACACGCCATCTAGCTCAAATATTGCTTTGGAATAATGACAAACTGGATCCAGAAACTTAACTGCAACTCAAGCTCAGCTGGGCTCACTAGGTCCATTTCACCCTGAAACTGAAATGTTGCACATGTATTACATATGGTTGACAGTATTTGGGCCAATTTTGGCCTGGGTTTAAATGTCTTTCTCTCTCTCTCTATCTCTATCTCTCTCTCTCTATCTCTATCTCTCTAAACTATAGTAGTGTCCAAAGGTTATAGGTACTCTATTGTTTTTAGGTATGATTTTTGTTATTGATGTTTTATTTATTTATCTACATTACTGAATCAGTACAAAAAGAGTTTGTATTTCCAAGAAATACACAAATATGTTTACATATCAGTAATGAAAGCAACACATCACAAAACAGACCACCTTCCAAACAAGAAAAAGTAGAATAAAGAAAAACAAGAATTATTGTACAGTTCGATGCAGAAGTCTTAGACACAAGCAAAGACTTGCTGTAAAGAAAAGAGGCCTTCAAAAATAATGAAGATGTTTCTGCACAAAAGAAAACACTATAAAGTGCAGTAAACAGTAATAAACTTCCGGAAGTCAATGTTTGGTGTGCTTTTTTCTTAAACAGTGTTCCCACGTACAGGGTGTGCAGTTTTATAAGGAAATTAGCTGATAAATTTTACTGAGCGTCTTGGAGAATCTGCCACAGCTCTTCTGGAGACATTGACAGTAACACAGCTTCTTTTTTGGCATGCCTAGCAGCCTTCATTATGTTTTTTTGTCTGAAACGTGGTCTGTTATGATGTTGCTTTCATTACTTGCATAACAAAGGTTGTACCTAAAACAATAAACTTTTGCACAGTACTGTATATGAAACACTAAAAAGGAAGACTGACTGGTGCTGCCTTTCAGACTATATGTTCCTGCATGCATGCATAGTAGGCCTCTATACAATGACAGTGCTATGAAGCTTAACCAAAAAGATTTCATTAACAATGGTGAGTCCCACTCAATATCCTGAGCAATATTCACTCAACCGCCTGTCTGGCCAAGCGCTGAGGAAAAAAAGCATCAAATTAAAGTTCAATGTCATGTTTTATCCAAAGATGGAACAGTAGGGGTCAGAAACCTGAGCACCTGCAGAATAGCACTCATACAAAATGCATTCACACGTTTTGCCCTTCTCAACATGTTCGTCAGTCATTAAGTACAGTCAGTGCCTGGCATTGGTGAGCTTTCAAACTGAAACTGACAGGCCACATCCAATAATGCAGGCGTGTGCAAACACAGTGTTTGCTGTCAACATGGGGGTGGCTTAGGCCTTGATTATACCCCCTTGCTGATGCACGCATGGACAGCTGAGAACACCATGGACACATAGTTGTTCTTATTATACTTCTTTCTTGAGACACATTCTGCAGAAGACACATACCACAGAAGACTTATTCTGCACTAGAAATAACATCAAAACTGCACACACTGGGTGCTTTCCCTCCATGGATTATTGCATATTTTGATTGTCTTGATGTTGTTTTAAAGACGGATTGTGGAAATGTGGGTCCTCTGCACATGGGTCACACTTTGCAAGGATAGAAAGATGGACAAAAAGCTTAAATGGTTTGCTTCTACAGTCTTCACACTTATGCCTGAGCTTTCACTAAAAACAAGGGCCAAAGTAAGCTTCTAGTCCCCAGCATATAGCTATTGATATTCTGGCCCTAGCATTCACCAAGATGAACTGTCAAATCATACTACTTGTTTCCATTGGCCTTGTAATTGTCATGCCATTCTTTTTCATGTGGCTTTAGGAAGCCGGTGACCTGCTTCTCCAGTGGAGATGGTAGTGTGTTACCTGGCAGGGTAAAGCTTCCTTGGAGCTATTGTTAGACAGCGTTCTCCTGGGACTCTTATTGATGCTTTGCAGCACAGGGGAGAACATGTTGGAAGAATTTTGGAGAGAATCAGGGCTTTAATGAGACCAGGATACTGTTAGCTGTACTCAACTGAGCTTGTACACACTGTGCAGACTTGTAAATTACTACTACTACTTACTACTATACTATTATAGTACTACAGACGACTATATCCTGTATACTGCTGCAGAGCATCAAGCAAGCTTTAAAATACAATTCCATATAAAAGTATGGGTGACCAGAGATACGTTCCTTTAGGGAGTTAATTTCTGTTTGCATCTCAGTTGGGTTCCATGTGTATGTACTGGAGCATGACTCATGGAAAGTTTGCATGTGGGTGTATGAATGTAAGTGAATGAGTGCAAGAGAGTCAGTGTCATCATGCTTTCACAGTTTTCACAGCTTAAAATTCCTCCTCTGACAGCTGGCTTAAACAGTTTGCACAGCAGAACAGCACAGCGAAGGTTCTTCGAGCCTGAAGTGTGTCAGAGACCTGCAGACAGGAAGTGATTAATGAAAAACCTTCTGCTCCCATTGAGACCTTCATATGAACCAGGTCTGATAGCTGGGGACCAAACACTGCTTTCATTTCCATGGGCTCTGAGCAGGCTAAAGCCATAACCACAAAAAACAGGTACATAAAAGCATATTGTTTTTTTTCTACTATTGGTATCTGTCTACAATGAAACAATGCTGGTGGTGTAGCAGGAAGAACTCTCTCCTCCCAGCTTCAGGGACTCTTGAGTGTGATCTGGAGTTTGGCTCACTGTTTGTATACACTTTCTATACAAAAATAATACATTCAAATTACTTCTCAAAGTCACCTACATTCATATGCATTCCATATCTATGAATATATTTTATAGTCTCTTGAGTAAGGAATCATAAATGTATGCACAAGTATACACATCCATCCAACCATTATCTTAACTGCTTATTCCTACTCAGGGTTATGGGATAGCTGGAAGCTTAGGGCGCAAGGCAGGAACAGGGCTCCATTGTAGGGCACACACACTCATACACTAGGGGGACTTTAGAGCCACCAATTAACCTATTGACCCATGTGGGTTTACTCCAGAGTACTTGGAGTAAACCCACGGACAGGAGAAGGACATGCAGACTCCACTCAGACCCAGACCACTCCACCCAGGGACTGAACTCGGGACCTGCTTACTGTAAGGCGACAGTGCTACCCACGGAGACACCATGTCACACAAGTAAGTGTATGTACTTTAAAAATGAACATTAATCCAGAACTATGTAAATCTACTTCAAATCCGAGTGATGGCCCATACCCAAGAGCTCAGAGAGCAAAATTGGCCGTTCTCTCAGGGTGGGAGGGGCAGCATACACTCTCTCCCATGTCAATCAAAGCGACACTGTCCAGTCACGGGTGTCTGTGTGCTCATGGATACAGCATGTGATAGCCTACCTGACTGGCAGTTTGTCGTGTGACATGGGAGAGAAATATTGATGGGTGTGAATTGGATAAGAGAAAACCCCCCCAAAAAATCTGCTGTATACAGTAACATAATTACCGAAGACACCAGATGTGTGAAAAGAAAAGGACACACAGATGCATCCTCACAGAAATGAATTAAAAATCATTTAAGAGGAATTCAGGCTGCAGTGAGTTGGAGGACAGTGATGACTTGGTGTCTGTTAATGAGACCTTGTGATGACTCAGGGATTGTTGCACTAATCCCACTTAATAACTCCAGATATCCTTCCCAATTTCTCTTTTTATTGATTCCACAAAGATGTGCAGGGGCACAGGATTCTTGACAAGAGCAGAGGATGAAAACAGATGGGATATTTTGCATATATTTAAGATAAAACAGCCAAGGTTTTATGTAGACCAAGGATTTCTTCCCCCATGCTTCATGTCCTAAAGAATGTGAAGACTGTGAGACTGAAGACTTAGTTTTTTCCTGTATTTATGCATGTGTGTATGTGTATATCTCTGTGTGTGTATTTGCTTTTCCTAATGCCTATTTACCATATATTTTCCTTTTCAATCACTTTCAGCTGCAAAGTTTACAAAAAAAACAATAAGCCTTAATCTTTATAAAGCAAAATTCTAAAAAGTCTTATTGCGCTCAATATTTGTTTTTGAAATGGGATTTCAAATGTCAAGGAAGCTGAAGTTAATAGTATGAATAGGTCTTTCCATTACCCTGAAACCTGAGATTCAGTGTGTTTGGATAGGGTTCTACGAAGGCATGGAAAGTGCGAGATACACACCATTTCCTGTAAATGTGAAAGACTCAAGCAGTGAGAGCTGCTGTCTGAGAATGAAAGCTGGCAATCAATGGATCAATGTGCATTTAGTAGATGAGAGATGCAGCAAGTTTATTTACATCATTTAAATATATA
>JANCOA010000040.1:6355817-6374928 GCA_024363135.1 Leptodoras oyakawai
GAGTACTACAAGTAACACTGTTCTGGAAGGTTCCACCATTAGCAGTTTAACTTAAGAGGTGAGTTCATTAAAGGCTTAGTCTCTGCAAGCAAGGATGGGTCATTCACCACTTTGTGTCAAACATCATGAGAGAATTGTCAATAAGTCCAAATAGATGTTTCTCAGTGCAAGACTCCAAAGAATTTAGTCTTTCACCATTTACAGTTCATAATATCATGAAAAGATTCAGGGAGTCAGGGGAAATCTCTTTCTGCATGAGTTTGAACAGCATGACTTTGTAGACATAGAGTTTGTATGCTTGACTGGCCTGCCTGCAGTCCAGATCTGTCTCCTATTGAAAATGTATCAGGAGAATTAGAATACAGCAACCAAACTGTTGGGCAACTCAAGTCTTCTACACTTGCAAAACTACAACAATTATTATGTTCACTTCCCAAATGATTAAAAAGCGTAATTAGAGAAAAGGTGGTATGACTCAGTGGTAAATGCGCTTCTGTCCCAACATTGTTTATGTTGTAGGCATCAATTTCTAAATTTGCTCATATTTATCAAATATAATAAATTTTGTCATTGAAAACACACAAAACCTTTTCTTTGTTCCTTTGTCCCTTTAGAAAGCTTCGAGTGAATTCACAAAATACAGATTTCAGTTTTTATTGCATTTTTAGACAGTATCCCAATATTTTTGGAAAAGACATTTGTACATGTTGTATAAAACGACTTCTGTGCTTAGCTGATATTTGACACTCTCAGAGCTACAATCAGGCATCGCAGTTCTATGCAGTACAACTCCTACTCCATTTCAAAAGAATAAATCAATAGCATTAGACTAATCAGACTAAATGGGCCCAGACAACTTATTAGCACAGAGGTTGTGTTAGGAAACAGGCTTGGCTGGTCATACCAGAGTTAGGCTGTCCGTGTCTTCCTGGCCTGGCAGACTCCCAGCCGTCCATGGAGTTCACTTCTAAAAGATAGGAGCCTTTAGTTTCCCGGTCGAACACTGCCTCGGTGTAGATGGAGCCCACTTCTGGATCAATGCGGAAGAACTTATAATCTCCACTGCGGTCGTTTAGCAGTGAGTAGGAGATCTGAGAAGAATGAAGAGAGAAGAGTGTGGGTGAGAACTTCAATATGTCATGTGCATATGATTAATCATCAGCCATATGTGTGATTAATAGGGTTGAGAAATAATTTGATTCTTAACTGCACCTCGATTCTCTCTTAATCTGTATTGATACACAGATCCCCATAAATACAGTATATGACTATATATATATGTTATATATATTATGCCATAAGCAAATAAGTAAGTAGGGTGAAATACTCCCATGTAAGTAAAAAAAATGCATTCACTTTTAAGCCTATGTGGATTCTCCCCTTGAGTTAAGTTTATAATTTGCACACCTTGAAGGCTGTTGCACACTTCAGGGCAGTTACACACCAAAATTAGGGCGGTTCTTTTCAGGTAAGTGCTTCTGAGGGATGTATTAAGTCAAGCATATTGCTTGTAAAGTCAGCTGTACACCTAAGTTATTATACATGTATAAATATAGTTTTAAAAATTCTCACATTTGTGTCCTTGTTTTAAAATTACAATAGCGTATCTTGCAGACAGTCCAAGTGGGCTCTACACTACAAAGGCGCCAGCTGTGCATGCACTGGAGAACCAAAATGCTCCCTCATGCACCATACAGAGAGTCATTATTGGAGGTTATTTAGATAATAAAAGAACAAGATAATGACAATGTCCTATGTAAAAGTCAAGCAAGATGACTGTCTGTCTCCTGAGCAACATGTCCTCCTCTAGACACAGATTTTTACTGCACATGTATGGAACTCCAAAAAGTTGTACAATAAGAACAAGCGTGTGTCCATGGTGTCTTCAGCTGTCTGTGGGCATGTACGCGAGGAAGGATATCTGGGGCCTTATCCACATATTACATTGTGTGGCAGCGTGAGCGTGGTTGAGCAGAAAGAAAATAGACTGATGTAATGGAAAGAAAATGGACTGAACCTGCAGGGGAAAATTCTCACATGTAGCTCATTAGTGGCAAGTGAATTTTGTAGGTGTGTATCTGTGTGCTTTCAGAGACAGTTAAGCCCTGAGAATGTGTGTGTGTGTGTGCAGGTGGAAAAAAACCCCCAATGTTTTTACATCACAGTGTTGTGAAGGTAAATAATTAGTACAATTAGAATAAAACAGAAATATCAGTTAACATTAATATAAATAGTCACGCACTCCAGCCACGGTAATCACCTACATTCTCCATTGCATTTATTTTCAAATTCAGAGTGTGGTTTATGGTTTGAATGGATATCACTTGACATCGCATGGTAAATGCGAAGTCCACTTTTCTGCGTTTTCTGTGTTGAACAGCCAAAAAGCACAGGGTTTTGCATACTGGGAACAGCCCACAAGACCTACAGTTTGGAGATGGTTTAACCCAGTTGTCTAGTCATCAGAATTTGCCCCTTTGCCAGAATCATGGTTCATCCCAATAGTCTTTTTTTATGTTTTTGTAAATCACGCTTCTTTCATGAGCCCTGTGGGTGTGATTGGAGCATGTAAGGGAAAATACGTGTAACTGAAATGTGCGCAACTTGAGGCTTGCAAACAAGGACTTGGGAGAATGGAAGAATCACGCCCTTAGTAAGTATAAAGGACAACAGGGTGGCTCGGTGGGTAGCGCCGTTTCCTCTCCTGTGTCAAGTCAAGGAACTCCAGATTCCTCCCACAGTCCAAAGACATGTAAATTAGGTGAATGGGAGATACAAAAATGTGCCCATGACTGTGTTCGACATTGGACTGAGGAAATATGTGTATCGCTGTAACCTTGTTCATGTCATGAATAGACATAGATGCTGACGTGACATTAAATAAACAACACTAAGTAAAAAAGACGTATTTAGAAATCACATTTAAATTAGGTTGACACCACAATAAGAAAGACAAAACAAAAACACAAGAACATTAGATAATCTACTACTAGATTTTTAGACAAGATATAAGCTACAGGCTAACAGGTGTGTGACGCATACATTAGATATTAGCTAACTTAGATATAAGATATATTATTATTATTATTAGATATAAGCTAGCAGATTTAAAGTCAAAACTTAATTTTAAAATACAATTTTACAGATGTATTGAAAATGATGCATTGATGAATTAGAACAACAAACATAACTGGGTAAGGGGCATGTGCAGGCTCTGTCATTTTGTAGTTATAACAAACATGCCAAATTACATGGCACTTTTCATTTTGGAGTTTGAGTAATAAACAGCCTCAAACAACTGGCTTTCACATAAAAAAATAAATATAAAGTTGTCATGTATAGAATCTATACCTTATGAATCATATTAGAATTGCATTAAATCATAGGTGTCTAAGATTCCTACTCTCAATATTCAATCTTGTGAAATCCTGCTCCTCATAACACCAGGACTTGAGCCACAAGCTCTGACCGGCATTCAGTTTCTAAATGTGTACTAACAATTTTGTATCAATTTAATGGTTAGGAGGATAAAAAAGTATGTATGCTCTCTTTCCACAGCATGTTACTACCGCAAGAGGCAATTAGGAGGTGAGAAGTGATACTATAACAGCAGGTCTTATATAATAACCGGTGCCCTTCCAGCTAAACATGTGTGGCAAACACAAATAAGAGGGAGAACGTAAAAAAAAAAATAATGATATAATAAAAAGCTTGTAGAGGGTCAAGTTAATAAAATAAGCTGTTACAGTAAAAGTGGAAGAAGCATTTAAACACACTTAGCAAAGATATTTTACTACTTACATATTAATATTCAAGCCCACAAATGTTACTCATTATATATAAATATGGCAATGCATAGTATCTGTGGTTCAGCACAGTGGCTGCAGTGTTGCTCAGGCAGCAATTATGCAGCCAAAGAGAGACTCACTGTCCAAGCCAAGGCCTTGTCATTCCTCAAATAATTCTATTACAAGGCTAAAGCTGAGTAGGAGCACCCGCTGTTGTTATTTTTTGCCCCTTTTTTGGATTTAATAATCATTGGTTTATGCACAATATGGAGGATTTCTAGGCAGAGGGAGACTAGGACTAAAGACTGATGGCACTGTACTTTAAGCTCTGTACTAGAATAGATGTAATGGATGGATGCATATGATGAAGAAAGCTTTTTATCTGTCATTACTCTAACTTTTTTGTTGAGTTAATTGCCTTATTTTTTTCTCAGTAAAACAGCTTTAAATTGATATCACTTCAGTATGTAGAAACCCTGTGAAATGCAAGGCGCTGCTGATTATAGGTATATGGTAAAGTTATGGAAAGTATGCTATGGAAAGTATGAATGGAGTAAAATAAAACTCCTGTCAGCAACTAATAGATCTACTCTAGTTATATTAGTATGATATGTGATTCAAACTTATGCAGGAACCAATATAAGGTTGTGTGCAAATGTTGGCACAACTTAAAGAAGTACATAATAAAGAAGACAAATAAATGTAATTTATAGTATCACATGAGACGTTTAGGCAGTAATTTACTAATATCCCAAATAGTTACAGTTAAAGGGCATGTGGTAAATCAAGCGTAACACTGATTCATTTTGTTCGGTGGCTTTGTTACTAAAAAACATAAAACAAATCAAGTGAAAATAAATAAGCGAGTGTTCCGCTCATAACCTATTCACAGGCTTTTTAAATATTGTTGGCACTAGAGGTGTAACTGTGTGGCAAAATCTAATATGAAACAAATTTTCACCATGGTATTATTAAGTTATAATTTTGAGAATGGCGCGGGAAGGCATAATTCTATTAAACTTTCTCATTACTAAAACTTTTCAAATGGTAGAAGTTTGTTTTGAAATGGTAGAAATAGCCTTCTGCTAATTTAATATCTGTCCTTTGGTTGCCTTAATTTGCACATGCAATCACCGTTCCCAAAATGACTTTCAGACTATGGGGGCTAAATTAATCTACTGTATTTGCATTGACACTGCTATGTTTTTTCAGGTAGAAATACCATAATTTGCATATTTATAAAGGCAAATACTCAAAGAAATTGTGTTATTAATTTAAAAGATGCTTTTCGTTAGTACAGCAGCTTCCACTTTTTTGTGTTATCAAGTATGCACATAAAGTATGAAATTTTCTCTGTTTGCACAGATGCCCCTTCATTACATCTAATAATAAGCACGTGCATGTGTGTGTGTCTCTCTCTGTTTTTTTATATATATGGGCAGACATATCTGTAAGCATATATACACATGCATACACTGATCAGCCATAACATTAAAACCTATGCTTAATGTTAGCAGCAGATCTTTTAAGTCCTGTAAGTTGCGAGTTGGGGCCTTCATGGATCTGACTTGTTTGTCCAGCACATCTCACTGATGCTCAATTGTTTTGAGATCTTGGGGATTTGGAGGACAAGTTAACTCCTTGAGCCCTTTGTTATGTTCTTCAAACCCTTCCTGAACAATTTTTGCAGTGTGGCAGGACACACAATCCTGCTGAAAGCGGCCACAGCTTACCTTCTTCCCATAGTGCATCCTAGTGCCATCTCTTACCCAGGTAAGAGATACATACCCAATCAGCCGTCCACATGACGGAAAGGAAAACATGAATCTTCAGACCAGGGCACCTTATTTCAATTACTCCATGGTCCAGTTCTGATGCTTATGTGCCCAGGTGCTTTTGGTTCGCTGCTGTGAATCACTGTGTGTTCCGACACCTTTCTGTCATCACCAGCATTAACTTTTTCATCAGTCTGTGCTCTTTTTTGGGATCGGACCAGACAGGCCAGCCTTCACTCCCCACGCATCACCCTGTCACTGGTTCACCGGTTGTCCTTCCTTGGATCATTTTTGGTAGGCATGTTGTAGTTTTGCAGATAGAGACTGTAGTCCATCTGTTTTCTGCAGACTTCATTAGCCCACTTTTATACTGTTCTTCAGTGGTCAGAACCCCCATAGGACCAACACAGAGCAGGTATTATTTGGGTGGTGGATGATTGTCAGCACTGCAGTGCTGATGTGGTGATGGTGTGTTAGTGTGTGTTGTTCTGGTACAATTGGATCAGACCCCACAGTGCTGCTGAAGATTTTAAACACTGTGTCCACTCGCTGTCCACTCTATTAGACACACCTACCTTTGTTTTAGTGATCTTCTAGTCTGTCGTCAGTGGTCACAGGATGCTGCCTACAGGACAGTGTTGGCTGTATATTTTCGGCTGGTGGACTATTCTCAGTCCAGCAGTGACACTGAGAGGTTTAAAGACTTCAGCAGCACTGCAGTGTCTGATCCAATCACACTAGTACAGCATACACTAACACACCACCAGCACATCAGGGTCTCTGCAGTGCTGACAATCATCCATCACTCAAATAATACCGAATCTGGTGGGGGTCCTGACCACTGAAGAACAGCATAAAAGGTGGCAAACAATGTCTGCAGAAAAACAGATGGACTACAGTCTCTATATGTAAAACTACAACAAGCACCTGTATGGTCAGTGGAGCTGATAAAAGAGTATATATACAAGGAGGTGGTTTTAATGTTATGGCTGATTGGTGTACGTAAGCAGAAGCTATCTCAACAATGCTAAACTGTTTTTCATAAACTGTGCTGTTGCACTGGACCCAGAAGTGAAAAAATATGTGTACTGCACCTACATGCCTTGAGATCAAGTGTTTCTGTTTATATTGCCTCATGTTTAAATTCCCATTTTTGCAGACAAATACTAACTTGTAAGACATATATAATTGCTGCCCCATGTTCACCCAGAAGCTACAGTAATATAGAAACTACAATAGAATCTTTGGCACCCAACTGTATCCATGGATCAATAGATTCATAATGTACCTTTCCATTTAAACCCAGATCGAGATCATTTGCAGACACCTGCAGGACCAGAGTCCCGACCTCAGCACCTTCTGTCACAGAGGCCTCATAAATAGAGGAGGTGAAGAATGGAACATTGTCGTTGACATCTGTTGATAGAAATAGACACAGACTGTAAAAGCTCTGCACTTTTAATATGGATTTCAGAGTTTAGTAGATTAATGTCAAAAACACTTATACTGTAAAGAAACTACCAAAAATTGTAATGGTAGGTCATGGTCATTACATTTACATTTATGACATTTAACAGATGCTCTTATCCAGAGTGACTTACAAAAGTGCTTATCAATAAAATAAAATAGGAAAATAAATAAAAAAATGGTATTATGTGCAATATTTGTCATAAAGTGTGTATGTGTGTGTGTGTGTGTCCTCAGTAATGGAAGGGAAGTAGGATGAGTGAAATTTAGGGTAGGTTCTTTAATGGATTGAACGATCCAAGCACTAATCGCCATCTGATGTACTTCTAGGTTTTTAATTTTCTCCCAGCCAAAGTCGTAATCCATGAATTAAACAAGAGGTCCAAATCCATTACGACTTACTTCTCTCTCTCCCTTCCTCCCCCCCACCCTCTCTCTCTGTCTTTGCTTTTAATTGCAGAAGGAGGGCATAAATAAGTGAGGGAAAGATTGGCACTTATCTGCACAAGGTGTCCACTTTTAAAGGGGAAGGCCCAGCTAAAAGCAACCTCATCATAAAGCTCTTATTGGATTAATATTAGGCAGGGGTGGATGGGCGTGGGTGGGGATGGTTTGGATGCATGAGGATCCTCAATCTGTTATCAAGTGCACTCATATATAGAATAGAGCAAAGGATTCATGCATGAGTTGAGCCCAATTATGGCTTTGTGGAAGAGCCAGTAAATTACACAGGATGGCATAGAGACATCCTGCGGTGGAATTTAGAAGGCAAGGCTAGACTGAGAAGGTGAGAAAGTGCTAAGCAAGGGGTAAACTGTGGTATATTAATAGTGGTTGCTTTTTAGGTTAAAAAAAATACATAAGTGTAGTTGATACTAGATTAGTGGAGCATATCAGTAGATTAGATTGGAAAATATCAGGATTTCAATAAATTGAGAAGAACATTACAGCAATAGGGGTAAATAATTGTAGTATAAACATGTAGTCTTCAGGGAGTCAAGATATACAAGGATATAAAAGGGCTCCCTTTTTTCAAACACCATATATAATAAAAATATAATGCTTTATAAAATAGGTTACATGTAAAACATGGCCTTGGAATCAGAGGGGACATAAGTGGCATTTTCCTCCATCTACCATCAATATCAAGCTTCTCCACCCATCCATTTATCCATTATCCATCCAAACTTCCAGCCACCACCCAAACCTTTCCTTTCCACCAATCTGTTTATCCATTATACATTTATCCATCCATTCATTTAAGTGCCAACTCACCCACACATCCATCCATCTGTCCATCCATCTGTCCATCTATCCATTCTGCCATCCATTCATTTATCCATACATCTATACATACATACTACAAAGACTACAAATGAACCAGATGGAAGTAATTTACCTGAGGTGGAAAAGAGACTTCATAAACAGTCTTCATACATTAGTTTTGATCACTTAAACTGAATTAATATTCATATTTGTTTTGATCCTTTGATTTGACATGCATATGTTTTAACTTCCATGGTATAGACCAGGGTTCTCAAACTCAATCCACAAAGGGCTACAGTGTGAGTGCAGGATTTCCTTCCAACCAAGCAGAAACCACACCTCATTCCACCTGTGTTTAATCAATGAATCTAATCAGTGGATCTTGACTTTCAGTAGTGTGAGGCTTCTGCTTGGTTAGAAAGAAAACCTGCACGGCCTCTTGTAGATTGAGTTTGAGACCCCTGGTATAGACCAAATTATTATGCCATTGCAACAGAGATAGCCAGACAAAATATAAATACTGATGCTGCATTAAATGTTGCATCATGGCAGGCAGATCTGAAAGGCAAAGTGCACATTTTTCATGTGAGCAATAAAACACTAATATTTAACACTAGCATGGCAGGAATTTCTCGATCCTGAGGACAATACCCCTCCCCTACTAGTCAACAATTATAGGGCCATCAGCCAACTTTTATTATGTAAATGGAATGAGAGAGGAGCAGTGAGTTGCTGCTAGTAACATCTCTCTTTCTCCCTCCCTCTGTCTGTCAATGAATATATATACAGTGTCGTGTTCAATGAACATGTTCATATTTTTTCACGAGAGTGAACGCCGCTCACATTTTATGACAGTTTTACACAGTCATATGGGCATGACGCGCCCATAAACATAAACACGCTTATTTAGGAGAGAGAGCGGGAGAGAGTGCACAACACACACACACACACACACACACACACACACACACACACACACACACATACACATACAAACTGTAAATGTTTTACTTTTTAGTTGGATACAGCAAAATTACCATTGTGCTATACATCCGGTAGTATGTGTCCATGAAACATAATACTTAAAGCATGTCTTGAATATGTTTATAAAACTTACAATACAGATAAATTTGCTTTGCCTAGTCATGAATTTGCTTTTGCCTAGACTTTGACTTCAGTATTGTACACATTGTCCGTATATGTGGGGGTCGGTGCTTCAAACGCACTGAGAGTTATTACCAAGACAATGGGCACTAATTGCTTCACAGCATGGGATTTGGCAAATTGAGCGGCCATGCTGCCTTATGAAAACTTCGTAGCTTTGGCCATGCTAGGGTTAACCGTGTTATTTCACCTGTTACTCTAAAATCAAAATAAACTGAAGCTGGTATGCAAAATAGAAAAAGAATCATTTAAATATGTTAGCAATGTTTCTACTAAAAAGTGACATTAGATGGTGAGTTACAACACAGAGAGATTAAAGCGATTACCTGTGAGGTTGACATAGACAGTTGTAAAAGCAGCCAAAGGCACAGCAGCAACATTTTGAGCGCGTACTCGGAGCACAAAGTTTCGCGTGGTCTCATAATCCAGTGGCTCGGCCACCAGGATGGAGGCCGAGCCGTCCTCTCGGTTGGGTGTCAGATAGAAACGTACAGGCATGTTGGTCTCGGGTACCATGCCATCCTCCAGATTATAGGTCACTCTGGGATCACCCAGTGGAGAGGTGGCTTTTACTGTCTAAACAGCAGAGAGAAAAAATAAATATTGCATGACTTATTGCACGAAGCTTCGTTCTTTTTTCATCATTACACTTCTGAGTCAAGGATAAATCCATTATTCTTCCAGCAGAATTATTTAACACAGTAAAGTCAAAACATAATAGCTTCCTTTCCATCCATAGTATCTCCCATCCATCCATCTATCCATCCATCCATCCATCCAAACATATCATCTCCATTCATCCATATATCCATTCATCCACCCATATCATCTCCATCTATCCATCCAAACATATGTCAACCCATCCATCCATCCATCCATCCATCCTACCACCCATCTATGCCTTCATCCATCCATTCATCTATCCAGCCATCCATACATCGTCCATGATACCATACTACAAAGACTTGGAACCAGAAGGAATTAATTTACCTAAGGTGAAAAGTAAACTTAAAAGTGAAAACAGATCCCAAACAGCTTTCTGTTCTCTATATATGCTCAATACGTAGAATATAAAATGACATTGTAGAACCTGAATAGTGCCTTTTAATGCCAGTCTAATGCCCAGAGTCAGGCTCGGTAGAAATCTATATGCACCATTTTGTGTAGGTGTGCACCAATATGCTAAGTGTACAAAAGGTACCACAATGCTTAAGGGTTCCTGTCAAACACCAAGGAATGCTTCAGTTTATTACTCTTTATTTCTGTAAGCATACTTCTCTTTTGTAATGTATGTATTACAATGACTAAAACAATCATCCTCTCTGGTTTAAAGTGCAGAGAGAAACAACTGTGTCAATAGTACACACAGCCTTAAAGTCAGAGTCTTCAATTAGAACAAGACAAGCACTTCCATTCCTGATCTATTAACTATCAGCAGGCCTCATTGCATCCTCTGCTAACAAGAAAATCTAGCATTTATACCATTGATCAATTAAGCCAGAAACAGCGGAAGCCTTTTTTGTTCGAAACTGGTTTTTACTCTCTTTCCCCTTTTGACTACATACATTTAGTATAACATTTATCTATACTTTAAATAGCCTTAATAGCTTATAAAAGATTTGCAGAGGGTCGCGGAAATTAATTCTCAATGCACACTTAACTGAATGAATGAGAAAAAAATGTAATGGTCATGAATAATAAAGAGGCAGTTATTGGCCGAGTCCAGCGGCCAGCATGCAGAAGTTCATTCACTTATAACAGCAGAGAGGGCAGATGCAGTAACAGGAATGTTGGGTCTGGACTAACACAGTCTCCAGAGACACAAACGTCTGGATAGTCTGAGATACGCAAAGAGAAGGCAGATAGACAGGGTGTGCATGTATGTGTCTGTGTGGGTGTGCACATGTACAATGATAGGTGTAGGTATGGGCAAGAAGATAACATTAGCTGTCTTTTCTTTCTTGTCACTGATTTAGGTGGAAATAGATTTTTCTGTGTGTGTGTGTGTGTGTGTGTGTGTGTGTGTGTGTGTGTGCGCGCGCACATGGGTGCGTGGGTGCATGTGGGAGTGTGCATATGTGGGGTCATTTGTGTGTGAGAGAGAGTGAGAGTGAGAGAAGATAGATGTACAAGGTTGGGAGGAAAACCAAGGTAACTGACAGGACATGACAGCTCAGACTAGAGTGCCTGGGAGTCAACTCCCATCTCAAATAACTATCTCACTTATAGGATCATTTTATCCAAACACCTGAGACATCCCACAGTATATTAAATGCAGATCTTTAGAACAAAATAGGAAACTTGTTGAGCTTTAACCTTATTAGATTTGCTATCTCACTAGTGGAATAAAAGTCTCGGTTTTCTTTGGATGAAATTGCCAAGTGAGAAAGAATCGGTCGTTTTCAGAGAATTTTTTTTTGGCTAACAAGTGAGTGCCATGTTTGTCATTAGTGTCAATACTGTGTCAATAAATAAACAAACAAATAAAAAATGTAATAAATAAATATAATAAAAAAACAATAATAAATATAATAATAATATATACATTATATACAAAATAAAAACAGCCTGTCTTACTACCTGGAGTATATATATATATATATATGTATGTATGTATATATATACAATCATTTATTTCACAACTGATCACATACAAAGCAAAGCATTTTTTCCCCTTGGTTATTTCTGGCATGACTCATGCTTCCTTCACTTCTTATCCATTTGATATATCACACTTCATAACTGTTGGGGAGTGTAAATCCTCTGCTTCCCTTATCACACATGGTGTACCTCAAGGATCAGTCCTTGTGGCTCTCCATTTTATCACATATACTTTTCCTCTTGCCAGATCTTTCAATAGCAACAGCATAGCTTTCGCCGTTATTCAGATTATACTCTGCATTAATCTTGTCTACTTATTAACATCATCTATCCATAATCCAAAATGATACATGAACTCTTTTTGTTTCCCTATACTAAATTTTAACAAAAGAGAAAATGTTGGCTGTTTACTCAGAAATCTCACAATCCCCCCAAGAATCTTCAATTGACAGAGTAAACTGTGTGTTATACCACTTACAAGTAAGGTATGAAAAATCAAACATGACTTAATGTATGCCTTAAGTACAGCCTATTTTGCATACTGTATGCTATGAGCATAGAGCAATAAACAATGTGCAGTACTGTATGTGACTATTAATTTGTGGTTTACAGTTATTCCTGCCAATGTAGCTATGTAACACGGAAGAAAAAGTGGTGGGTGGATTTCACACGTTTGTCAGATCATTTAGATATTACAGTATGAAATTACACTCAATATACATGTGTTAAGCTATAAAAGTTACTGATTACTACTGCACAAATCTGTCACATGGGTGACTAGTTATATTGTACGTAGTACAGTGTATTTATTTAGCATTTATTTTAATTGTATTGTGATGTGTGTGTGTGTGTTTTGTACATTTTGTACCTTATAATGTTACTTAGCTAATCACATGCATGTCACTGTCTTGACATAATGCATAAATGATAAATAAACTTCAGCTCGACTTGCCAACAATCTACATGACATGGAGTGTGATGGATCGTACCACGATGGGAGTATCTCTAACAGTGTTCTCCGGTATGACCACTTCATATCTTTCCTTATCCCACTGAGGAGGTTGGTTTTTCACATTGGTGATGGTGACAGCCAACTCAACAGAGCTACTCTGGTTCCCTCCGTCTGTGGCTATGATCTCTCTGGTGATGTAGGTCCTCTGCAATCAAAATATCACAAAGCATTAAAAAGCCTCTTGACCAGCATTGCAATCATGATGAGCTCATTCCAGACTAGAGCACGAAATGCTGTCTCATCACCTATTTCCTGTGTCGTATTAAACCCATTGTTTCAAACATCTCATCATTTCGTTTAAATACACATTGTCAGGGGCTAATGATGGAGACAAAATGATGTTTACTCACAATCTGTAATGATAGTTTGCATGGGTAATGCTGTGAGCTCAGTAGGCAGGGTGTGGAAGAGGTGAGCATGGAGAGAGCCTGCACCAATCCCTGTTGATGTGCCACTTTGACTTGTATTAAAAGAAGTGTGTGTGTTGTCTGATGTTATGACAGCCAAACAAATTCTGACTGACCTCCTCACACACACACACACACACACACACACACACACACACACACACACACACACGCGCGCTTCATCATACACCCTTGGTAGTCATGGAAACTGTTCTAAGTGAGACTGGTTCTCTGAGAAGCCTTCATATTAAACGATTTAATTTACTCTCCTTCTATCCCTATCTACACACACTCACTCACACAAACACACACACACACCTCCTCCCACCCACTTTTCCCTCCTGATCATCACATTTATATAATTACACTTCTTTAAGTGGACTTGCATCAAATAGCATTAATTAGATGTATTAATTAGTTTGTAAAAGAGCTATTCTTAAAGGTAGGGGCAGTGACTTTTATATTTGGTAAAAACTGACCTCACAGCTGGTAAGCTGGCAGTATAATCTACTCAAAGTTAGTAGTCTCTGTGATGCCACAGGATCAGAGAAAAAATATGACACGACCTACCAACATCAACTAATCAGTACAGGGATGTGTCTTGGCTTGCCAGGCACTACTGAAGGCTTCATTTTTTTTTACTAGCTTTATGGTATTCTAGCCTAGACATGTGTTTTAGAGGTGTGGTTTGGGAGCCTGCAAATGCAGCAAAGAGCTATACACTGAAGTACCAGAAAAATTGGTCCCTTAATACTTGGTCCCCATGGGATCTTGGAGGGAAAGTTGTACAGTCCTCAAACTGATGTTTGTTGTTGACCCAGCATTGAATTCATTTAGATTTACATTTATGGCATTTAGCAGATGCTCTTATCCAGAGTCATTAACTTTGAATATCCAAAGGCTGGTAGACCTGAATTCAAGCTCCTTTCAGCTATTATACTGCTAGAATTTAGCCGTATACTACCTATTAAAGATTACAAGCCCCAGAACCCAAGTATTCCTAAACTACCCAAAATCAGTGAAGAACATGACATAGGGAATACAATAACTGCTTTAAGTGTGGGAACAGCTTTGAGTTAGTGCTCATTCAAGTCCTTTGAAAGAGGTGGGTCTTCGGACGGCGTTTGAAGATAGCAACTGATGTCTCAAACACATTAAGAGGGCAAGAAATTCAAGACATGAACTCTTGACAAGGCCCAGCTGTTAACTGAAAGCCATTCCAGGTGACTACCTCATAAAGTCGACTGAGAAAATGCCAAGATGTGCAAAGCTGTCAACTAAGCAAGAGGTGCCTACTTTGAAGAATCTAAAATATAAAATATATTCTGGTTTGTTTAACACTTTTTTGTTTACTAAATAATTCCATATGTATTTCTTCATGGTTTATTAATCTACAATGCAGAAAATTTTTAAATAATGAAAAACCACTGAATTTGAGGTGTGTCCAGACATTTGACTGGTATTGTATGTATAACTGGTATTTGCTTTTGCTTTTTTTTGCCATCATGAAATCTACTGGTTGCCAGTTACAAGAGAGTGCCCCCATCTTCCATGTGCAATGCGCAGTTCCTGAACTATTTTGCCGTGTCTGTTGTTTGCATCAAATTCAGGGAACAGCATTAAGTTGCCATCAACCTACAATAAACTGTTTCTATCTCAGAAAAAAAGCCAAAACCTTTAATCATCCAAAGAACACTTAAGGACTCCAATTCTCTGAGAAAGTATCTTAAATGCCCCCATGGTTTCCTTGATAGTGTACAAATAATATGGCTATTACAACACAAATCCAAGTCTCATCTATATATTCACCTGAATCAATCTTTAAATCATTATGTGCTGACAGAGTAGGATTTAAATCCACTATATTGAATTTCACCAACCTGGCGCATGCTTACTGAACTCACACACATTCTAGCTAATAAATCACAACACTGATAGACAGTACTAGAGGGGAATGTTCAGGATATAACTTACTCACTATACATTTTCCCTAAACCAAGCAAATAAGACTTTTTATGTAGCCCTCATTTTGTGTTCATGATGCAAAGAAGTCCGAAAAAAGTTAGAAAATCAAGGTTTTGTATATTCTGGGTATTTCATAGCTATCGACACATAGGGGGGTAAATGGGGCAAAGTTGTGTAACTGTAAACATTATTGAGACGGCATGCTTGTGAGATAACCACTCATGCTTGTTCTGCTCTCCCTCACTTTAGGTATAGCATAGTATGGTGACAGTTTTAGAATTATATACAGTAATAAGATGTCATTTAATGATGCTTATATGTGGTGGAAATAAGAGGCTGACTGACAGACAAAACAAATTCCTGTTTTGTCTCATTTTGTGCATATAAAGATCATCAAAGCACATCTAAGCCAGTAGAGCCTACTGTTTACTTTGGCTCTTTTATCTTTTGAGATTGCAACTGCTTTTCATTGCCTTGTACTCATTCTGAGCAATGACAATAAAGTACAATCTATCTATCTATCTATCTATCTGTCCATCCATCCATCCATCTAATGGGTTCTAATAATTATGATTTGTGTGCAATGACCGAGTGCAAGTTGTCTGGTCTTGTTTGTGGCAAAACAAGTGGATGTCATTGAAGCTGAATTCTAGACACCAGCCAACAATCTTCCGTCTAGATTATACTTTTTTTGTCTTATCATAAAGCTCAGCGATTCCTTACAGAGTGAATATCAGGTTGTAACTAAGTTGATGGC
The DNA here is from genome assembly GCA_024363135.1 of Leptodoras oyakawai. NCBI lineage: Eukaryota > Metazoa > Chordata > Actinopteri > Siluriformes > Doradidae > Leptodoras > Leptodoras oyakawai. The sequence continues at coordinate 6,372,020 of JANCOA010000040.1, forward strand.
TCTAGAATCCTCGCGTTCGTGTTTCTCCCTTTTCAGTCTGCAGTATTCTATAGCATTACTTGATCACTTGATACACGTAAAACAGAAACGCATTTCAGTTCAGAAAAGCCGGTACGATTATCTATAGTAGAAAATGTCCTAGCCACCAACCATAATTCATTTGAACATTTATTTTTTTCTGATCTGAAGTGACATATATTCTTCTACAGAACCTCTATAGAACTAGATTATAAGAATCAGGGCTGGATGTTTAAAAGTGCACATGAATTCAAGGCACAGTTGTCATTTTGTCTTTGGGTTAAGAGAGAATTTGCACCAAAGTAGGTCTGATAAAATATCAAAAACCCTCTAGAACCAACATAAATTAGCCCCTTCATTTTTTAAGAATAACTAGGAAGGGACAGCAAGAAAAAAAACTTGGCTTACACTCAACCAACTTATCAATATGCTGGCACTATACCAACAAATTATATCTGCACTAAAATAGACCTCCATATGTAAAATGTCTTGCTGAGCCAGGGCACAATTTCAATTTACCTTCTCCAGTAAGAGAGCAATCCATCTTTTCTCTAAACCTTATAGATGTATATCTCTCTAAGGCAAGAAGTCTGTATGAGTGTGTTTGTGTGTGTATCTGTGTGTATGTAAGATATTAGATATAGACCTGGGAGATGGGCTGGTTGACATACACCCAGCCTGTTACAGGATTGACTCGTAGGTATTCTGGCTGCTCTTTAGACATGGAATACGTGATGGCTGCATTGGTGCTATAGTCATCATCATGTGCAGCGACTCGCAGGAAACTGGTGCCAATCATGGTGTCCTCCCTCAAGAAGTCTGTGTGAACGGAGACCGGAATACAAATGATTTTAATCAGAGCCATGGGAAAAGGGTGTGTGTGTGGTTACAGAGTGGAAAAAAAAAATCATTATATTTGTACGGGGCATGTTCCATTCAAACTCTATTAAGCCACGAGGTCAAATGAAGTTCATTTCAAGATTAATTCAAAACTTTCAGGTTTATCACAAATACAAAAAGTAGACAGGCTGAATTGAAATGAGGAAAAGCTGCGCTCACACTCGTAGCGCAGATTCTCAAACTTCGGGCTGTTGTCATTCTCATCCAGTATGAGGATGTTGAGCTGGCAGATGCCTATGAGAGGATCCGCTGCCTGATCCGTAGCCGTGACTGTCACTGCGTACTCCCTCTGTCGCTCCCTATCGAACTTTCTTGCAGTCATGATCACACCTACAGCAACGTAATGGAACAATATAATGACGGTGACCAATTAAACTGACAAAAGAGCACTGAGGAATAGCTCGGGAAAGTGATCTGAGAAGCCAATAATCCTTTTGCTATAATTGCTTTACAGCCATCACAAACTCAATATTTGCTTTAAGACCACAGACGCATTTAAACTTCTTCATGTTGTTAAATCTATTCAAATTTATTCATCTTCAGTAACTACTTTATCCTGGAAAGGGAAGACTGAGTGTCAGGTGGTAATACACCATGTGCACACATAATCACAGCTGGGAGCAATTTAGAGTAGCCAATCTATCCACAGGCAGGTTTTTCAGAGGTGGGAGGAAACCGCAGAACCCAAAAGAAGCGTGTAGGGATTCAGGAGGAACCCATAAAACTCAATGCCATAAAACAGACAGAAAACTGATCACCCGGGGTACACTGGAGCTATGCTACCTGTTACACAGCTATATGATTCTTCTTAACGTTTATAAATGTATAATTGAAATGATTTTTATAAAAGCCAGAAGCAGCAAGTAGAACAAAATAATCCATAAAACCTTATAATTATTCCTTTTAATGGCTGCAATATTCACATAATTTAATTGGAACAAAGAATTCCTAATGCCATACTTTTTTTTCCCCCTGCTGCAAGATTGATGCACAATAGACGGTTATATTTCATGAAGCATTTCATTTTATTAAAGATGTCGAGAGGAGTTGCAAAGTGCCATTGTTTCTTTTCTCTTGAAAGCTGACACATTTTAAAAAGCCTGCAATTAAAGTGAATTAGTGTGAACTTTGGAATTCATGGAAATACTTCAATGGGTGTGACTTCCAAGTGGCAGATGAAGGGGTGTTAAACTACACAGAGAAAAAAAATATGTCTATCCTTTCATGCCAACAATTAAAACAGTATCTATGCTTTTAATTGCCACAATTAATTAATTAATGATATTGTTATCCTAGCTTCATTTTTGCGAGTACCTGTATCAGGATCGATATTGAATGCTGGAACCATGCTGTCTTTGTGCATGAAGCCATACGTCACTTTCCCATTGGCCCCCTCGTCAGCGTCTACGGCGTGTACCTGCAGCACAAACGTCCCTGCTGGCTGATTTTCTGGAACGGATGCCATCTCCTTGTACTGCTGACACTGAAACACAGAGAAAGAGGTGGTACAATAAGTTAATCATCACAGAATAATATGCACTAATTTGAAACAACCTAATGAACAACGAAGCTATTCACAGCCTCTGTGTTCTTTAGTTAGGAATTCTGCCAATTTAATGTTTAATTGAATGCACCTAGAAAGATACTACTGTTGACCCTATGGAAAGAAAACCAGGCAAGAATATGGTGGGAGGAAATTACAGCGTTGAGAAAGCAAATACAATGTGAGCAAAGGACATGAAGCAAAAGGGCAGCTAAGGTTTATGAATCTGTTCTGTTGAGATTCATCAGTGTTTTATAACTGGATCGTCCTTGAATCAATTGCATCTTGCTGAGTCTTCTGATACTGCGGGAATGAGCCCTGATAATTCAGCCGTGCTGGGCTGCACACACACACACACACACACACACACACACAGTTATCATTTTCATCAGTATGTGTGAAAAGTTCAAAAATGAAAACTGCTATTCTCATCATCCAAACTTGAAAT
>JANCOA010000040.1:6392311-6403088 GCA_024363135.1 Leptodoras oyakawai
CCCCACCCGGGGATCGAACCCGGGTCCTTCTTGCTGTGAGGCGACGGTGCTACCCACTGCGCCACCGTGCCGCCCCATGTCGCCTTAATCGCCTACAATTGCTTTTTATTAACTTTACAATTACCAATTTGTGGTGTGGGTGTGTGTCTGTAAAATAATATTACAACAGCGTTAGTATTATCTGTGACATTTGTTTAAATCACTCATACGCAAATTCCAACAAAGCACTTGAAATGTCTTCTACAAAACACATAGTGTAAGTGTCTTTCACAGTGTAAGTGTATATTGTTATACAATATATATTACAATAAGAACATTTGCTAGGAGTGGAAATCCAACTGAAGATGTTTTACTTTTTAGTTGGATACAGCGAAATTACTGTTGTACTATACGTCCGGTAGTATGTGTCCGCGAAATATAATAATTGAAGCATTATAATACAGATACATTTTCTTTGTCTAGTCTTTCGTTTGTTTTTACCTAGTAAAAACGTTTGTTCCCAGTTATGGGGTCACGGGGGAGCCGGTGTCCAAGCCGGTGCCCAAGAATCAACCCTAGACAGGGCGCTAATCCATCGTAGGGCTCATACACACACACATTCATGCTCGCATTCACACACTACGGGCCAATTTTCCCATCATCAATTCACCTACCTGCATGTCTTTGGACTGTGGGAGGAAACATGAGTACCCGGAGGAAACCCACACGAACACGGGGAGAACATGCAAACTCCACACAGAAATTTCCTATTCACTGCGCCACCGTGCCACCCAGACTTTGAGTTCACTATTGTATATGCTTTCCGTGAATGTGGGGGTTGTTGCTTCAAATGCACTGAGGGTCATAATTAAGACAAAGAGCACTTCACAGCAGGGGAGTGGGTACAGAGCAGCCAAGCTGCATTAGGAAAACCTTCGTAGCTTTGACCATGCTAGGGTTAACCCTGTACCCTCTTTTCCTTTCCTCTCCCTCTATCGGGTGTGCTGAGGGTGTGCTGTCCGTTATTTTCCAGATCCCCCGTAACAGGTTTATGCTGGTCACCAGTGTTCAAAACACAACAAATGCTGGATACCCTGAATCACAACTGAATGAGTGATGTGTACTTTGAGCAGGTTCTGTTACTGTGATACAATTGCCAAATTTATGCTTCCTTCAGTTTGAAGAATAAGATCATTTTTTAACATGAAAATTTAGATTAGTCTAAAGTGTTAATACAGTATAGAGCACTAGCAGAAAAAAGTACTCTGGCCTTCATTCCATTTGTGTTTATATGTATTATTTTCATGTTGATATGCAAAAAGTATGTGTATTTTAAATGTGTCTTTTTAAGTATTTTAAGAGTATTCTGAACACATAACTTGTTATGTACAGTAATGGGATAAATGTTGAACTAGAAATGCACTCAGAGAGTGTGGACCTATGCCAAGGCCAAAAGGCGAGTCTTTTTGATGATGACAAACTCAAAGTACATGACAGGATCCTGCATGCATGACAAACACAGTTCAGTCCTTGCCTGATCTCACAAAAATAATATGTGGCTCAACACCATGGCCCTGATCTGCTTAAAAATGCAACAGGTTCTTCTTTGGCCCACATCCTTGTTCTAACCTTTCACCAAGTGTCATGCAAACTGGTCCTGTAGTTTTTCTGTAATCCTGCTGACAGCCAGCCAGCCAACCAGCCAGGCAAACCAACAAACAGCATTTAAAACGTAAGCGGAGGAAATAATGCATTCCGTATTCGGTGACCATAGTGATATCCTGTCATTCCTCACTGACAACAAACCATAAAAAGTCTCTACATCACAAAACTTAACTCACGTAAGCCTGTTGCCATGACAATAAATTTAACGCAGCAACTGTCATGCAATGCCAAAAGGGATCCCACCCAAAAAAGCATGATGAGATCAAGGCCTAGTCGGCTTTTTCCACGTGTTGTTTTCATTTTCAATCATTATCTGAATTACCTATTTTTTTTTCAGCCACTACAAAAAACATGGCTATCCAGCACTGAAGAGCACATTGCTGAATAGCAAAGCAAATGAATACAATGTCAACCCCCCCCCACCCACAATTACCACCCACTAGTGATATATTCACCTTAACTACTTCTTCTACAATAATCACAAGTCTGAAATCTGATGTGCTAATGCTCATGATTATGCTCCCACTCTCTCTTACATGTCAACACTATAAAATCCCATCTTGTTCTTTTTATATCACTCAGCCTCCTTCTCTCACTTTTTGTGTCTCCCTTCCATCTGGCTCAAATGAGCAGCTCTTTTAATGATGTACTGTGGAGATGTGTCTACCTGAGTGACAAGACTCATTTTTGGTCTTAGTGGAAGAGCCACCACATCTTGTAACGGCAAATTAGCACAGTGAATTGGAACAAACAACAGTGACAGACATTACAAACTACTCAATTACTGCCCGGACACAAGCAGGCTCGGCTATTTAATAGGCGAGATGGAAGATAATCAATGGGTATTGAATGCACTAGGATGGGTGTTTAGGGACAACAGGTCAGGTGGAAAGCAGAGCCACGGCAATGTCAACATTCCCAGCATCACCTTATACCAGAATTTATTCTAATGCTTCTTACAGCACAGTGGAAAGAGGAAAAGAAATTAGGTAAGCACAATCTCTATCATGCAATATTTCTACATATACATACAGTACATATAAACTGTGACAGAAGACAGAAAGATGTCATAGTCAGCAAGCATGTCAACAATAATAAACAGTATAGTCCATGCAAAAATATTCATTACGGACATAAAGAGAGAGAGAGAGAGAGAGAGAGAGAGAGAGAGAGAGAGAGGGAGAGAGAGAGAAAGAGAGATCCATCGCTCCTTCTGCTTTTTTCAGTTGAATGCATGGCTCACTGAACCTGCCTCAGTGCCTCACTGCTTCACTGAGCATGCTGCCAGAAAATCGGCCAATTAACAAAGCCAAGGGCCCAGGATCCCCAAGCAAAAAGGGGAAAAATAGCAAAAAACAATTAAGCTCATCACAACAAAACTATCAAAACTGGCATGGTGGTGCAGCCCTAGAAGGAAACACAAGTACAAGAGGAGACTAATAGATGTACATTCAGCTACGGACATGATAGAGCGCTCCACACACACAGAAATTTACAACTGAGGCTGGAAGTTATTTAAGGAATTGGCAGGATTGTAATGTTTGTGGTGCATTGTGGGTAATATACTGCAAGCAACCTTGAAGTTATAAAACCTTGTCAGAAAACACTCAAAGTGTCTTTAACTAATGTCCAAATAAATAATGAAGTAATGTTCTAATGAAAGTGGAGAAGTTAATTTGAGAAACCTGCACTCACACTGGCTGAGAGAATTCGGGTGGCTCGTCGTTGACATTGGCCATACGCAGGCGTACCGTAGCCGTGCCTGTCCGCGGAACCTCGCCCTTATCCACGGCCATTACCACAAACTCATACAAATGGTTGGGGCGCTCATAATCCAGAGCACCTGCCGGGAAGATGGTGCCATGGGGGGAGATGATGAAATCAGAGCTCAGTGTGTAGTAAGTGATGTCAGCATTCTGCTCCGAGTCACAGTCACTGGCTGACACTGCGGCAGAGACAGAGATAGAAGAAGAGGTAGAAGGACAGAGAGGAAGAGACAAGGAAGCAGAAGAGGAGGAGAATGACACAAAGAGATGAGAAGAAATGTAGAGGGTGGTGAGAGTCAACAAGAGAAAATTGTGCATGTAGAATAACAGGATCAACATATATTTGAGCTTCCTTGAGAAAATAGATAGGCTATATGCAGTTTCCACCTGCTTAACTAAGATTTGCTTATAACAAAGTGAATCTGACATGCAATCAAAAGGGCTCAAGCTGAGAGGTTTATTGCATTCGACAACTATAGCTGAACACAAATAGGCCATGGGCCTTTTTTGTATACTACTCAGAATGAAAAGCTGCACACACAGCAGTCACTTTGTGAGTTGACACCCTGAGAAAGAAAAAAAAAAGAAAGAAAGGAAAGAAAAAACTATGGTAAACATATCTTGATTCTAGGGATAGTTTTCCTGATTCTGCACTAACGGAAGCAGCTTGTTTTGCTGAATTTCAGATGATAAATTACGGGGTTCTGAGATATGCTTTATTTACAACTTCATGGCATAAAAGGTTAGATGTTAACAGCTGTCATTAAACACTGAGCCTCAGCAAAAATCTACCACTTAAGCTAAATTCCTGCTATATGTGCATAAAATGTTGCTTTCAAGTAGCCAGCAGAATAGTGCAAACTAACACTTTTGACAACATGGATTTAATATGATCAAAAACAGAAGTTGTCAGAAGTTCCTGGCTGGGATTTCAAAAGAGTAAGTTATTACGATCAGCAATAAGTTATTATTTTACATATTAAAAAGTCTACTCCATATCTCAAAGAGACCTCATTCTACTCCTGTTGTCCTGAACAAATCATGTCTGAGGAATAACAAATACATCATCTCTTCAGTGATTGAATCAACTAACTGACAAGCATCTCTGTGTGTGCTCTCTAACATGTAGGATGATCAAGCTGGCTTGTAGGACATGCTATAATCTGCAGTTCCGATGTCCAAAAGGGATGCTGTGCCTCAGGGTTGAATAAGATTACACTGTGCTTGGGATTTCAAATCCGCAATTTCCGCTCTCCAATCAATTTTACTAACATGAACATCAAACTTCAATATTCTTCAAACATTCATTTCATAGAAATTATGTTGTCACTAGAAATTGTGAATATAGGGTTTGTTGTTACATGACAGGATAGACTTCCACAGCCATGTAGATTCTTGGCATGTGGGTAGGAGATACCTGGAGTATCACTAAATCACTAAAATTTAAATCCACCCAATTAATCCCTGGCAGACCTACAGCAACTACAATGAATTCTGAAAAATACACTTACATCCTAGGAAATTTTATCTATCTGAGTAAATAAAAAAACACGGTGTGTCTAGATTCACATCATGCTGCGTCAGGACAAATTGAGTTCTGGAAAAATATCACTCTGGAATGAAATATTATATCTGGTTAGTTATTGATCTCATGGGAGGCATAGTTTGGATTCCATCAACCCCCTTTTATAATCCACTGGTGATAATGATTGTATTGAATGCAACATTGAAATGAAACACCTTTAGGCATGCAGTTATTGGAAAACGTGAGATGGGTCATCGCATTGTGGAGGCAGAAACAAAGCTTGCATTTTCAAATATGAACATTTCAAGGGTGTGCATAAAAGAATTCCTGGAATTCATGAGCAGTCTCGGCTGACAAAAATTGTTTCATGTGAAACTGCCTCAAGTAACATCGGAATTCAGTGCTGGGGCCTCAACAAACATCAGAATGAAGACTGTGCAACGTTCCCATCAAGATACTATACTAATGACTACACATTACAGTCAACCCAGTGTGCCTCCAAATAATTACTGGTAACAGCACCCAATTTTAAATGCCAGTAAAAAAAAATATTTATACAATTAATAACATTTATCCAAACTATATCCAAGCTATGATCACTACTGCACTTCTCAGACAATTGCTTAGACTACTGCTTAGTTCTAGAAATCGTAGCAAAACTAGGTATACAATACATAGCGTATATATACTATGTAGTCAAAGTCAATGTCATGTGAATAACTGGATGTGTACCATGGGACATTTTGATTATCTCCCCATGTAGGTATAATCCTTGATTACCAGAGAATCCTCAAACTCATTCTCCAAATTCTTGAACAATAATGTATGCTTGTCATCTCGCCGGGTTCAATCTGGTCCTCCTGTTGCCAGCACACTAATCCTATAGACAGTTTTCTAATCTTGGTGTCTGTTCCTTAATAAAGCACTACAAGATGCAGCCCTGAGAATAATAACTACCATAATTACCATTTCTGGGGGAAAAAAACATACAGAAGGAAGAGTTCCAAGAAGAGGATAATCAGATATTACTTACTTGCACTTGCATATTTCATACTCTCAATTAATCAAGGTAGAACCTTTTTGTAGATATTTTTATATGACTTTCCTGCTCGTTCATTACAGATGTTTGACTAATAATCTGTCAGAAAATGAACTGCACCTTCAGCTGCTGTTCGGAGTTTGTTTAATCGAAGCGTAAGGAACATTTTGAGCTTGGTGGATAATCTGCAGGAAGCCTGCACACCCCGCACACAGATGCCGGTTCAGCCACACCTGCTGAGCACAGCCAGGACACCTGCTGTACGTTTCTCTGCTTCACCTTCTTTAATCTGCCAGCAGTCTCGTAGTTAATCTATCGAAATGTCTGCCAATAGCTTGTTTTCCACAAGTCACAAAAAACTTTTTCAGACACCCAGGCTGATGTGTGTTTACAAAACGAGCTTTGCATGTTGTTGGGTCTGAATTTGTCACTTGTTTAGTCTCTGCAGCTTTTGTTTTACTTCACAGTCTCGCTCACTCCCCACCCCCTCGCTCTCTGTCTCTGCCAGCAGCTTTTCTGTCTCTTTTTTTCATGTAGATACCTGTTAACATCAGGCTATCAAGCTCTTCTATGATTCTTATTGCCTCAGGCATATGTTTGCCACTGTGTGGTATAAGTGCACTTGTAAGACTGCAAGATGGAATGAATGCATGCCAAGATTTGCCATGCAATTTGCAGACAAGAAAGTGAAATGTCAACAGTGGAAAACTACAAAAGTGATCAAATAAAAAGAGAGCTCTGTCTGTGAACAACTGCAAGTGAAATACATACATAAAATACATGGTGTGTTTTCAGGAAATGCCAGGACAAATGTCAGAAAACAAAGTCATGCAGTCAGTAAATGTGTCAATCTGGGGACCAGAAACTGTGTCCTGATGTTATTGACCACACTAATGTGTTTATTCCAAAAGCCCAAAAACCCAAATGTTTCCTTTTGGACACCGAGGTTAAAGTTAGGTTTAGGTTTTCTTTAGGCATACCAGTAATTAGCTAAATTACTAAATATATCAGTAGAATGTCCTGACAAAGCTGAACTACTGGACTGCAATTATATCTCAGTTTTGAGAGAGTTCTTCTAATGACTCAGTTAACCATAACTTTCATCAGGAGCAAGATAAAAAATCTAATTCAGATTAATTCTTCACAATTTTACAATAATACACTGCGTGCACAAATTTTAGGTGAGACGAAAACAGTTTTCATAAACAGTTTGAATAATAGTTATGTGGCAATCATTAGCACTGGTAAGTACTTAAACTAACTAGTACTTAAATATTAAACATATTTAGAAAAATACAATTAGGAAAGCAAGAATCAAACATGTTTCAATTCATTTCTAAAACCAGCCCTAGACTTAAACTGTGAATATGTAGCAGCAAACATGCATTTTTGGCCAGTTGGCCAGCACCCAGTGTTTTGGTGACCGAAAAAATTGACTCTGGATCTACTGTGACACTAACCACAATAAAGCATTTACTACAGATGAAGCAATGAATCTTTAACAGTAATTCCACACACATCAGCCTTTTATGCAGTTTCAAAACATTATTAAAATAATGTTCATTCACCAAGGTTCTCTTATACTTAAAAATTTCTCTAATGACACACCAAGTCCAAGCTGTCATTAATTATATGTTTGTTTGCTGTTTGTTTTTCAGTTACAGTGTTTGTGTTAAGCCACTATAAGAACTATAATTATATAAGAATTATATAAGAATCCACTGCTGTAATTAATTAAAAAAGTCACAGACCCACTGGTTGTTCTTCACATACCCCTGGGTCCACATTGAGAACCACAATGAAAATGAGGAGACCAATTCATTAACACAAATACATTCAGTATAATGTATAATGTAGCATTCACATTACAGTTACATTAACATTAAACCGGTTTTCAATTGTTCTTTAACTTGAATGCCATTTCGGATCCAACCTCCTTTAAGTAAGTGCTGAGCTTTATGTAAGTGGACTCTATTAATGATATGATTATAAAGCCTTACCTTGAAGCAGAGATGTTGCTGTCGTTACTGTTTCTGGGACGCCTTCTTTGCTATAAATGGACTGCAGGAACTCTGGAACGCAGTCATTCTCGTCTGTGATGATGACACGTACCTGGTGTGCATGGGACAGTGGTAAAAAAGATAGAGGTGTTGATGATGCAGAGTGAAAGCAGACAGGAAAAATCAAAGAAGAAAGGGAAAAGATCAAATATCTTATGATATGTGTTTTGCAACTCACACTGGGGTGCATATGGCATAGTGAATCGTGGAGATAAAAAGGAAAAGGGATAAGAAAAAAAAAGATGCAATGGGACAATATTCTAGGGAAAGACACTGATTGTGTTGGGGTTAGGGGACAAGGAAGGATTTTGGTAGTAATTATTGCAATTTCTTACCACATACAGCACGCTAATTTGGCTAGATTGCCTTTTCAGCAGTTACCAGACCAAACTGAGCTACCTTGGTAAATTGGTATCAAATATTATTTTTATGGAAAATGTGGTCTCACTTTATTTTTACCTTGCGATGCGTTTCTCTTCTGAGCTCTTTCTGATAGTCCATATACTAGTAAGTGTGCACCCAGCATTGTAGTACTAATGTATTAATTACAATATAGTAAAGTAGTATACAGTGTAATGATAACTATATTAAGTACATGTATATTATATAGTACATATTAAGTGACATTAATTATTCCTAACTTAATTGGCCAGTAATTTAGGAATTTAGTAATAAAACAAAACCTGAAACCATTTCTTCCTGCATTTTACTCAGTGTGTACATTTCCATTTCCATTTATGGCATTTAGCAGATGTTCTAATGCAGAGCGACTTACATGAGTGCTTAGTTGTTAACTTGGAATATCCAAAGCTAAGGCTGGTAGACCTGAATTCAAGCTACTTTGAGCTATGATATGAGCTATGAACTACCATATACTACCTAATAATATGTAAATATTAAGAGAATAGCTACTATTACCGAGCTTGACCGGAGAGTATGCATAAACAGTGTAACAAAGCCTTGACTCATTTAAAGATTTGAAGATAAAATTATTTAAAAATGCACTTAGCTCAACTCGGAAGTTCATGCATATAATATGCCTCAACATTTAATCATTTGGCAGAGTGTATGTGGGTTAAATGCCTTAATAAATGGCCCAACAGTGGCAGCCTGGCAATAGCAGGATTTGAACTCACCTTTCTAACTAAACAAAATTCAAGAGCCTAAACCACTGTGCCCCTGACCCATACAGTATATACAATGTACACTGAAGTACTAGGAAAACTGATACTGGAGCCTATGCAAAATACATAGCAAGACCACCTATGCACGTCATCGGTTGCATCTACATCCGTGGAAGCTTCTATAGTTTGCCGTGAGACTGGCAAGAATAATTTTATGATTTTCACAGTTTAATAGTTTGTGAGCTTGTGAGATGGCTCATAGCACTTTGGCAGTAGAAGCAGAGTTTGGATTTTCATGTATCAGCATTTCAATGGTGTACTGTGACTAAAAGAACTCCAGCAAAATCTCAAAGATTCTGGGTGAACCTGACCAATGTCGGCTGGCAAGAAAAATTTCATCCAATATGTGTGCAACACTGCCTCTAGTAACATCAGAATTCCATGCTGGGGCCTCTAAAAACATCAGCATGAGAACTGTGCAAGGTTCCCTCCATGATACCAAATATTATCTGCTATACAAGTTTTTCTGGTACTTCAGTGTACACCATCGAGGATGTGTATCCAGCGTTCTGGACAAATTGTACACTGTAATTGAATATACTTATGTCTGGTTGAAAATGATGGCTTCCTTCGCTTGGATGGTAGTAGCGGTAGTAGTCGTGCTTCGAAGAGTGTATAATCAAACATCAAGACCCAGTATGCCTGAACAGTTGCCTTGCCCTCAGCAGCAGTGTTGTGTCACACCTGCAGCCAAATCCCTGCTAATTAAGAATATTTTATAATCACACTCAGGGTGTTGCACAGCACTGCATGCTCCTTGTGCACTTATGCTGCCATTTCCCAGCACTTCCTTTCATATTTTCCTAGTAATTCTATTTATATTCTGTAGAACACTTAGGTTTACCCGATCATACACCTCTAGTTCAGGTTCATTGGTATTGGTTTAAAGAAAAAGCTTTGGAGTCAAGTGTTCTTTTGTGTATTTATATGTTAACCTTTCTTTTAAGTATTTTATTAAAAACTGTTGATGTGTTTTCTGCTTTTCTTAAGCTCTCTGTCGCAGCAAGCCAGCTAAATGGTTACAATTCAAGAAAGGAAAGGTAGCTGTTTAATTTCTTAACCATATAAATCCTTGCCTATTTTCAGGGTAATTTCATTACCTTTATCTTGGGCATTTTAAAGGCTAGCCATACATGCTGTATATATTCTTTTACTAGGCTATCCAGATCTTCCATCATTTGATATGGAAATACTTACAGATTTTTTATATTAGTCACAAGGAAAAACTATAACATCTTTTGAAAAGTTTTACCATAATATAAAACCATAAAATGCTGTCGGTAGAGATATCTTTTCAAAGTTGTTAAGGGGGAGATTGTCTAGAATCTGCCAATATCAGAACCATGATGGTCAGTCAGTCAGTCATTTTCTGTACCGCTTATACCCAGTTATGGGGTCACGGGGGAGCCGGTTCCCAGCCGGCAACTCTGAGCGCAAGGGCAAGAACCAACCCTAGACAGGGCGCTAATCCATCGTAGGGCGCATACACACACACATTCACACTCGCATTCACACACTAAAGGCCAATTTTCCCAACACCAATTCACCTACCTGCATGT
>JANCOA010000040.1:6446270-6459477 GCA_024363135.1 Leptodoras oyakawai
GTGTGTGTGTGTGTGTGTGTGTGTGTGTGTGTGTGTGTGTGTGTGTGTGTGTGTGTGTGTGTGTGTGTGTGTGTTCGATGTTGGAAAAGGAGGCCACAGGTGTTTGGCTGAGCAGTAAGATGACTTACCAATGCTGCACGTCTGTATTTCACCATAGCATTACTCCACACAGAAAAAAGCATTCATACATACAAACTATCAGGCATATGTACGCGCACACACACACTTTTCAGAATGGTATATTGTCTGTGATGGATCTGCAAATGTGAAACCCAAAAAGCTGTTTTGCCCCTAATGTCGTATCATTTTCAGCCAGTGCTCTCAAGTGCTCGATCCCAGACCAATCTGTCAGGGGAAATTCTGAACCCATCAAATCATCGCACAACACACAGGGCCTTTACATGATGAATGCCATGGCACATCCATTAGCCATAAAGCCGCAGACAAAAAGGTTGAGCGCTAATTCTGAATCTAGGAAAAAAGCCACATTACTCATCACTCTACTGTAACAAAGAAGGGTGTGTGTGTGTGTGTGTGTGTGTGTGTGTGTTTGTGTGTGTGTGTTCTTGTGCACGTGTGCACCCACTTACCACAAGCTACAACTCCTCGTGGCCACACGGCCCATTAGGTGTGGCTAGAAAATGGCACTAAACTCACGCACACACACACGCACACACACACAGCATTATTTGTCAGCATTATTAACAGAGGAGCAGGCTTGCTGCTATCTTTCTAAAAAGCTGAGGCAAGGATGCCATGTTGGAAAGGTCACAGGCTGCCTTCCATCGCTCCTGTTTGTCTGTTTGATTAAGTCTGGCCATTAGAACGCTTGGCCAACACACTGGTCGTGTCCTATTTCACAGGCATACAGACTGAATACAAACTAATCAGGAGGAGGAAGGGGGAAAAAAGCTGCAGGAGAAAACAGGCAGAGGAGGGAAAGAGATCAGAAACTGAACGACATGACAAAAGGGCAACTTCAGACAGCTTGATGAAACAATCAATCAGTGAAGGAAGAATGCATGAGACAGATAAGACAGAAAGGAAGACAGAAAATACCGTGAGGAGAAGAATAAAAAAAAAAATAAGAAGGAGGTGATAATTATAAAGATGTATAACACATGATGCTATATTTGGTTTCCTAATTAATAAACAGTACAATAATAGACTAATAACCAAATGCTTCGAGAGAGTTAGACAGAGGATATGTGGGAAAGAGAAAGCGCTTTCACACCTCTAACATTTCTCTCACACGCAAGGAATTCTGAGATCATGAATCCAGCCCATGATTACTGATAGCCACTCTTACTTTCTTTCTATGCAGAGGATTGCAGATCCACACAAAATGGAGAGACTGACAGAGTAACACAGAGCAACAGTCGTCTTACATAACTGCGCAGATAAAAACAAATTAACCACCCACACACCCGTACACAACTACACAGGCAGTGGCGTGAGCGAGATGGCACAGGTTTGATATGACAGAGACAGGGAGGCATGCAGAACAAACTTCAAATCAACAGTAGTAGAGGCAGTAGTAGAGAAGAACTCGTCCATTCTTTCATCCTCACTCACTGTGTGAAGGCTAGGGTTGCAAAATTCCAGGAATTTTCAAAGTTGGGAATTTTACCATGGGAATTAATGGGAATTAACGGGTAATTATGGGAATTAATGGGAATAGAATGGGAATATTCGAAGCTAAAGGTGAGCAACGTACATATAGTTGGTAAAAATATACTGAAGCATGTTGAATAGGAAAGCTGCTCCTCAATCCCATGGCACATTAAGCCAGGTTTATACTTTCGCGTGAGAACCTCGCGCAGGACTCATGAGAACGACAGAAGCATTTATAGATTATAGACGCGATCTCCTTCCATGAATGTTGAAGTATCTGTGTATTTTTACGACATGGTCCAGTTGCAATGCGTTAATTACACTATAATGCCAAATGTACTCACTCACCCATCCAAATCAATGAATTCAGGTGTTCCAATCACTTCCATGGCCACAGTTTTATAAAATCAAGCACCTAGACATGTAGACTGCTTCTACAAACATTTCTGTAAGAATGGGTGGCTCTCAGGAGCTCAGTGAATGGCGTGGTACTGTGATAGGACGCCACCTGTGCAACAAGTCCAGTGATGAAATTTCCTCACTACTAAATATTCCACAGTCAACTGTCAGTGGTATTACAACAAAGTGGACAATTTCATGCTCCTTTGTGGGAACAGTTTGGGGATGGCCCCTTCCTGTCCCAACATGACTGCACACCAGTGCACAAAGCAAGGTCCATTAGAATTAGAGCGGAGACTGTGAGTCAGGCCTTCTCATCCAACATCAGTGTCTGACCTCACAAATGCACATATGTGTGTGAAGGCAGACGAGCAAATATTTTTGAGAATAAAGTGTACAAACCTAGCTTTACACACTGAAGGGCTATTGAGACCACACCCCCTGCATGCACTATTCATTCACTCCTCCATCACATGTACAGCATATGTCCTGACACTCACCAGTGTACAGAATTATCTGTATTGTTATGCCTTCATGTCTGCTGTAGACAAAAAAAAAAAACAGTACACTGATGATAGTGTATGATATAGTTCATTTAAATTATCCAATATTTGCAATAATTGCAATACATTCCCATAAATTCCCAAAGCTCCCAAAATTTCCATGGTAAGTTTACATTTTGGGGTGACACGGTGGCTCGGTGGGTAGCAACCACCTCCCACAATCGAAAGACATGCATGTTAGGTTGATTGGTTTCTCTAAAGTGGCCCTAATGTGTGTGTGTGTGTGTGTGTGTGTGTGTGCACCCTACGATGGATTTGCGCCCTGTATAGGGTTGTTCCTGCCTTGCGCCCTAAGCTGCTGGCTAGGCACCGGCTCTCCCGTGACCCTGAACAGGAAAAAGCCGTTAAGAAAATGAATGAATGAATGAGTTCCATCTCAATTGGGTTTAGATCAAGTGATTGTGGAGGTCATCTGACACGACACTCACCCTCTTTCTTGGTCAAATAGCCCTTACATAGCCAGAAGGTGTGTTTGGGGTTATTGTCCTGTTGAAAAACAAATGATGGTCCCACTAAGTGCAAACCAGATGGGATGGCATGTCCCTGCAGAATGCTGTGGTAGCCATGCTGGTTAAGTGTGCCTTGGATTTTGAATAAATTACCAACAGTGTCACCAGCAAAGCACCCCCATACCATCACACTTCCTCCTCAATACTTCACGGTGGGAACTACACCTGTTAGGAACCTTTTCTGCTTCTTACAAAGGCATGGCGTTTGGCACCAAAAATCTCAAATTTGGACTAATCAGACTAAAGGACAGATTTCCACTAAGCTAAGTCCATCCCTTCTGTTCCTTGGCCCAAGCCATTCTCCTCCTCTTGTTGATCCTCCTTAGAAGTGGCTTCTTTGCAGCAATTTGACCTTAAAGTCCAGATTCACGCAGTCTTCTCTGAACAGTTGATGTTGAGATGTGTGTGCTACTTGAACTCTGTGATGCATTTAGGTGGGCTCCTATCTGGGGTGCTGTTAACTTGTGGATTCTGAGTCTGGTATGTCTGATGAACTTATCCTGTGCAACAGAGGTAACTCTTGGTCTTCCTTTCCTGGGGTGGTCCTGATGAGAGCCCGTTTCATCATAACATTTGATGGTCTTTGTGACTACGCTAGAGGATACTTTCAAAGTTCTTGAAATTTTTTGACCTTCATTTCTTACAGTAATGATGGACTGTAGTTTTTCTTTACTTAGTTGAGTCGTTCTTGTCATAATATGGATTAGAACATAACATATGAACTCTACCTATTCACAACACAACTGATGATCTCAAACACATTAAGAAGGGCAAGAAATTCAAGAAATTCATCTTGACAAGGCACAGCTGTTAACTGAAAGCCATTCCAGGTGACTACTTCATAAAGCTGGAAAGATGGGCATTGACCTGGCTAAATGTTACATGAGCTCCAACTCCCTGTCTCTCTCTCTGTCTGTGTCTCTCTCTCACAATGTCTGTGTATTGATCACCGGCTCTTTCTTGCGCGTCACTGTCATGAACACAGTCCTCATCACGGCAACCTGGCCTTGTCACAAGTGTGGTCGTCAAGGAAACAAGACAATCACCAGATAGATGAGTGTTTGTCACACAAAACTGGTGCTGAAAGAGTGTGTGTATATATACTGTATATATGTGTGTGTGTGTGTGTGTTTGTGTACGTGCGTGCGTTCATGCCTGGCTAAAATCGCAAAGATGAATCGTTTTCTTCTCTACCAGCGACAATTCTATATTATTGCCCACATTCTCAAGCAAACTGTCCATTTTTCAAAATACACACACTCCCTCACACAAATCTCCAGACCTGCAGGTCTTTAAATATAAACTCATCACTCATAGAGCAGCACCTTCATGTAATTGTTTGTCATTTTGCACATAGCTTCCACAGCTTAGACAAATCTTCATTTTCAAATGATCTGGCGGTATCACTGCATCGTGATATGTATTAAAGAAATCATTAGGCCAGTTTATACTTCTGCATCAACCCTATGCTGTACCCTACTCTACAGCCTGATGCCTCCCTACAAACGAAACTCCACGTCACAGCGACGCAAACTGCGACAACTCAGACTGGTCCACTTGGTAGCATTGCATTTTCTGCTATGCATTTCTGGCTGCCAGACAAAAAAAAAAAAAAAACACTGCATAACTGATTTATTTACAATCATGATATTGTGTTAATAGAAATATATTATATAAAGTGTCAGGATCTATCACGGCTGTAGTTTGTTATAACTGCCTGTTACACTGAAGTGCTTTGATACAGAGATTCTTATACTGCTGAATTCATTTTTCCTCAGCAATTTTGTTTCAAAACCACATTATGTCCATGTTCTCTTCCATTTATTATTCCTACAGTGAAACATGGAAATGTCATTGTTTTTAGGCTCTTCTGTGTCATAATCAGCAAATTATGGTGTTTCATGTGACGGCGCCTCTTAAAAGGCACGTTAACTGTACATGCAAGTATAAATACTTCACCCTGTGTGAGCGTCGGTGCACAACGTCGCAAAGACGCCCACTCGGACATTTTAATCAGTCATTACATTCCAAAACACTCTAGAACCACAGACCTTTGTAACCTGCAGGTAAACTCTTAAATTCAGGTTGACATACTAATATTAGGTTAAATATAAGCGTAGCAGGCAAATGGTGTAATGGTTAATACTAATGTTAATAATAATGGTTGTGCTAGTATTCTGGTTACTCTGACCTCTGCTGGGAGGGAGTGGAAAAGTCCCGAGTCCAACACGAAAAATCTGAAATGCAGAATTTGAAGATACACTGAAAAACAGGTCTTGGACTTGGGTTTTCCTCATTAATAATAATGAATGATATTCAAGAATCCAACAAAGCCAGAAATTGAAAATGTTTGGCTAGGAAACATGGCATAGTGACGCTAGCCAATCGTAGTTGTCCGTGAGCTCATGTATTGAGAAGGGGCCTGGGACATTTTGTCCAAGTGAGTTAGCATTAAAAGCAGTATCTCAAAATACTTGATAAGACTTTGCAACGATACAATGGGGTATACAAGCTAATCAAGGACTAACGTACAACAGGTGAACACAGACAGTTAACAAGCCAAAGACAGAACAGGAGTGAAAAACAGGAGTACAATAGAAACAGAAGCACATGGGGTACATCACCAAGTGGACGCCACCGCAAAGTGGAAAATCTTAATTTTTTTTTTTTTTTTTAATTAAAAAAAAAAACACATTTTTTTTATAAGTTTGTTAACAAACACACGAAGGTGTTTCTCTTATAAACCAAACTCAGCAATTTTATAAAGAAGGGATTCTCTGATGTGGTTGCGTATGAACTATCTATGAAATTCCTCACAAATTCTTTATGTGACAGTTTGTTTTCCTGATAAAGGAAGACGAAGGGGCTGTACATTAAAGTGCAGACAGACGATCAGACTGTAACCGTCAGCATTCCAATGCAGTGGAGTGTAAAAGTAAAAATGTCCAGAGACTGATTACTGAAAAAGATTAATCCTTACAATCTGTATTTTTTGACTCATTAACTACCGATTCAGTTGAGCTATTTCATTAGTTTTATAGCAGTTATTATTATAAAAAACATTACTTTATACATTCATCTACAGTAAGCAATTTTTCCAGGTCAGTGGCCCAGTGGATCCAGTGGCTCGACAGGACCATGGGGCAGGCGGTTCTTTGCAGGCTACCACGAATACACCACAGACACACCTGTACACACTCATTTGCACTGTGGGGAAAATTAGTGCAGCCATTACACATGTTTTAGGTGGAATAAACCAAGTAACTGGAGAAACCTTGACCTGAGCTCAGGATTAAACTGGGAACTTGGGAGCTGTGTGTCCATGAAGTGTGTAAAACAATTTAATGATACCCACTCAGCACTCTGTCACATTACAGCACTAATGCCATGAGTAACTCTCCACCTGAAAATTCCATGCAGGGCAAATGCAAAGAGGCTGTTTCTTTTTTTTGGAAGATGGAAAGAAAGACAAAGAGGTAAAGATGGATGGAGGAGACTCATGGGGTGTGACTGTACTTCTGCACATATGCTGCATGATGCCAGTGCTTCTGCCGGAAGCCGCGTTCAGATTGTGTGTTTGTACGCGTGAGCGTGCGAGGGAGCTGAAGAAAGTTTGCATTGCTGTGTGAGAGCATGTGTAATCGGCTCCATCTGTACATGTCCACATGACCCTTCCAGTCACAGAGTACACTTTAGTGCTTCTGCTTTCCTGACAGAAGATCCCACCATATGCTTCTTTAATTCTTTGGCTTCTGCCAGCCAGATTAACAGATTTGTACCACTGATGCCTGGTCTGATGCCCTGGACAAACACTGAGGTTTTAAAAAGAAAGCTCTACGGTTTGGTGTCAGTAATCCTGATCGTTTCTCTTGTAGAAAACTCTGGTGTCGGTCTTATCAAACAAGTGAGGCTGTCTTGTGCGAGCTGTCTGTACCCTGCCAGGGTGATTGAAAGCTCTGCTGCTTGGACATATACTGGAGTCATGCAAATAAACACCTTTCACTCAATGCTTTGACAGGTGCCACTGTGAGGTATTGGCAACCCATCACTCATAGTGTCCCTTTAGATAACATGACAGAATGGCACACTGATTGAGACAGAAAGACAGAAAAGAACAGAGGGGAAGATGGGTGAGGATGTATAGATGATTTCAGCCGGGTCTCGGGGATGGTGGTGTAGATGTAGTACTTACTGGACAGACACATTTTTATCACATACATACATACACATTCTCTCTCTCTCTCTCTCTCTGTGTCTCTTAGTTTCTCAATTCAATTCCATTTAATTCACTACAGGCTTTACTGGCATGACTGTATGCAGTTAGAGCATTGCCAAATCATCACAGAAAAGAAGACTGTGAGAAACAGAAATTAATACTTATAATAGTAATAATAGCAACAATTAGAATAAAATGAGATTAAAACAATAGGAATATGGCAAGCCTGTATTACAAAACATTTTGCAAAGCCTTATAATGTACATAATCTAAGTACAGAAAACACAGAGATAAAGGATAGACAAAAGCAAAAGAAACAACAAAAACTGCAATGTATTATTCCCCCACGTACTTTTTAATACTGTCCCTAATCCAATTTGGTAAAACATAGCTATACAGTATAATAACTTTGCATTTCTAATTACTCAGTCCCGCAAACCTTTCCACAAACTTCTACCTTTCGTTAAGATATCTGGTACGAGTCTTCACTAAATGTGACCAAGAACTACCTGCCTTAATATGAACAGGCCATTTCACTGAAATTGCCACAGGCCAATTTTCACAGAGCCTGTTGGCAAAAGCCAAAACAACTACTAGTTTTCAGTCCATTGTCTGGCTGCTCCAATACCTTCTTCCAAAATGCTTAGTGGATTGTGGTATGCACATATGCACATCATTGGTTGCGTCCGCCAGTGCGTATATAAAGCGACGGGCATTTATGGAAGCTTCTAGAAGTTTTCCGCCATGAGAATAACAAGTTATCATGATTAACATGATTTTTGTTTTTTCACATGGTTTAATAGTTGGAGCTCAATACTTGGATGGGTCATACCATTTCAGAGGTAGAAGTTTGGATTTTCATCATTTCTTTTAGGGGTGTACTAAAAGAACTCCGGCAAAACCTCGAACTTATGATGGCTGCATGGTCATTAAAAGACTGTGAGTGAACGTGACCAGCATCGGCTGACAAGATTCATTTCACGTGACAACACTGCCTCATGTAACTTGGCAAAACCAGACCCGTTGCTGGCAAGAAATAGATGAACTGATGGTTAGAGGGTACATGGAGTCAAATCCCTGTGACTTGTCTGATGGATCCCTGTACCAAACCTCAATCCCATACAAAACATTATTATAGAATTATTGGGAACAGCATATAAAACATCGAAATAAGCTCTCACAAACTCTAGCCAAGTTGTGCACCTAGTCAGTGGAAGAGTGAACTAAAGTGAACAGGAACTCAAATGGATTGTTGCTGTTATCATTTAGCATGTTATCATGGCTGATGTTAGCGTCCCCCAGAGTGGGTGCTGGATGGAATCTTTATTTAGAAGAGTGTACTAATGTATGTGTTATTGTAGCATGAGTAGCTTAGGCTGTCCTGCTCTCAAAGTGAACCAATCACTCTGAAATTGGATACACAGGTGTGGATGCACTGGAACCTCATACTGAACAAGCTGGAATGAAGGTGTTGTAGAATGCTGAAGGTTAATTTAGGTCTAAACCGTGTACACTCATCTGTTGCAGGACTGCAGCTAGCTCAGAAATGCTATGACTTAGCTACTTTATGATGCAATAAGGGGGAAAAAGGGATATCTTCTTTTGCCTTCAGTTCAATTTAGGCTTCAATACAACATTTACTGTTTATTTCTGAGATGTTAATTGACTAGCAACACCCCTTCACCCCCCCACCCCCCATTAAACTGCAGACATTATTTGTACACATTATGTGTCTAGACTCTTAATGTCTTCCATGCAATTACTGACTATTCTTCACTATCAGCTTAAACAAAATGGTGTTTGGGAAAAGTCTACCAACAGACCTCAGATATGTTTTGTCTTTGTTCATTTAAAAAAATTTTTTTTTTTTTTTTTATTCTACAGCTTTGAATCTATTTTTAGTTACAATAATATTGTAGAGCAAACAAGAGATTTAAAATAAAAAAATAAAGTAAAAATATGAACTAGCTACAACGACATTACATTCCCAATGTAATTAAAATTGCTTACACTGTTTATTCCACGGAGGTGTTGAATTCTCAAATCTGACTGGTTATAAGGTGTTGATTTACTTCAAAGCAGCAGCTCTGACAGCAGGTCCTGCTGCAAGGTTCTTGGTGTAATATGCTGTTAGAGAGATGTTGTGCTTGGCACAAACATATTTTTTAAATGGTTGGAATAGTTGTTACAGTTTTCTGTGAGGATTTATTTTTTTTTAACTGGTACAGAAGGAGTCTCCAGTGCCAGTGCTTTGTACCAGTCAGAGGGAAAGCTGTAACTTAAGGCCAGGGTGCTTTCTGGGTTCTCAGTAACACCAGTTGCATTTATTTGTCATATTAACTTCAAGAAAGATAAAAAGAAAGGCTGTTACAGGAACAACTATTTGCAGCTGTTATATTGCAAATGATAAAGGGAATTGACTTGAACACACACATACACATTAAATGTAGATGTATTAAATAACATTCTCATTCTTTAATACATCAAAATGGCCTTTGTTGCAGTTGTTGCAAATTGCTCTGGTATAAAAGGGGGGAAAATTCATTCCTGGATTGATGGATTGATTGTAAGTCAAATATTCTATACAAATATACAGGCATTTCAGTAAACGGCTCACAAAAATACAGCGCATGCTTTTGTGTGGAAACCTTTACATCGACCCCCTCCCTTGCTTTCCAAACGAGCGATTAATTTACAAACTGCCTATCGCTAGCGTCTGACCGAGGCCCTTTCAGATATGAGATAGTAAACCACTTATCGTCTCTTGAAGAAATTCAGCAGTTTCCTCCAGCTAACTGCACTGCCACTCTTAACTCCACAAAATGAGAAAGTGACTGAGATGGGATTACATACCTAATGCAAGCAGATGAAGGAAGGTCGGGCTGAATCTTTTGCTCGAAAAGGATTAAACTGACCAGGATTTTTTGAGGAGCATCTTCTCTTCCTTTACAGCAACATTAGGGCTTCATGTCTACCTTTACATTGCAAGGAATGAAGTGCTTTGAGGATGTTCCATAAAATAAATGACAGAAAAAAGTGAATGTTGGTCTGTCTATAGACATATTTATTCCAGTATTATTATTATTATTACTATTATTACTACTACTAATAATAATAAATATTATTATTATTATAATTATTGTTATTAATATTATTATTAATATTATTATTAAAGAATTAAAGCTTTCTTTAAAGCTTTCATTAAAGCTTTCTATCTCTCTACCAGATGTTACTGCCACATAAAACATAATAGTTATTATTATTATTCTTGTTGTTTTTTAAGGATTTGTTGGTTAACCAGATTTGTTTGTTAATCTCTCAACCAGAAAATAAATAAATAAATAAATAAAACGGCACATTGGTGAACAAAGCTCATAGTATAATCTTGGCAAAATCGATATGGCATATAGTACACCCACACTATGTGTGTTTATTTAGCATGTGGAACTTTAGGTAAGCACTGTACATACAAAACCACTTCAACTAATCTACCAAGAGAACTACGCAAACATATGAACTGCTCAATGCTGGTTCCTGTCTGAATATTGACTGAAGTTACTTGGCTAAAGCACGCCAGCTACAAGCTCAGACACTCAGACTGCATGTTGCATTAGGCACTGGCGCTGTCCCATTCCTACACATTTGAGTGCTTATAAATTTTATCGGTGCTTTGTGACAAATCAGCTTGCCAGTGTTCAACTAGCTATTAAGTAAGTACAAGCAAGATAATTACAAATAAAAAAAGGAGACACTTCATGGCCACATCTCACTGCATCATAAAGTGCGACGATCAAAAAAGTCCAAGTGTTAGAAAGGATTATTAGACAATTTTTAAGGATGACTCAGCAGCAAGGACGGCTGGTATAAACGGACTAACAGGGCTAAGCTCCCCTGTCTATCAAAGATTACAACACATCAATATATGGTTTCATTTTTGGCATCCACATCAGATTTCTGAGAGAATTAATTTACATTTTGTTCTGTGGATTCAAATGCAACAGCGCCACCACTGAATACAATCCACTGAATAGTATGAAGAAGTGACATTAGGGCTGACTTCTTTCTAACTCAGACTGTAGATTCAATCATCTTATGAGTGAAAAAAAATGGGTCAGATTATTACGCAGAACGAAACACCCACTAGATGTGATATACACATAGGATGATAGGATAATATTTTTCAGCTCTTTCTCACTGACACATCATCAGCATTATCTTGTTCGTCTCACAATGCCTTTGGGCGAGAAAGTAAAAGTAGACCAAGCAAGCATTGTCTAATCAAAGACTAAATTACACAAATATCATTTTCTGTAACTGTTTGGTGTTTTTTATGGTTTGAATGAAACGGTTACGTGCTTACCAGAAGTTGTTAGAGATGCTACTCATATTTTGAAGCACATATTAGCTACAACATCTCTACAATCTGAGAAAAGGAATACACAAATCTGATACTGTGTGACAGTGCTGAGGTGGATACTGGCTGTAATAATAAAGTCCTAAGAAATAAGTAATTAAACCAGTCATTCAATAATCATGATAATGAAATATAATTAACTTGTACTTATTGTTATTGTTATATGAACCAATTATTGCCAATTATGTTACTCTATGAAGTTGTTATATTTTAATCAAAAGTGTTAAGTGAGATATAATTATTTAATAAGGTATGATTATATGATCATGTTTGTTCCAGAAATTACAGGATGTCTATGATATGACGAAGGGGTAAAGGATAGGATGAAAGTATCATACGATTCATACCGTTCAGGATATTTACACAATACATGATATTTATCAAAATGTATAGGTTTGTAACCAGCTTCCGAGCTATACTGTTATCTTGTATTAGAGCCAACAAACTAGAATAAAATGTCTACAATATCTTTGTTTAATGTTTGTACAAGTGCATTTTTTCTCTTTACATACTTGATTTAAAAATGAAAAGAACATAAATCTCTAAAAAGATTAACATTATAGAATTTTAAAGATTAAGTCAGCTCCATCCAGTATTTTTTAATAAATAATAATAAAAAAGATATCACACTATCTATAACGTGTATTGTGATATCATTTATCACAATATCCATATGATATTGTCATCGCTCAGACGTAATAAGTATGATGTATATAGCAAGACTGAATATGGAGACCATGGAAAAGTTTTGGTCAGACTGAAAAGTATACATGGAGAGAGAGAGAGAGAGAGAGAGAGAGAGAGAGAGAGTGAGTCATAGTAAGGTGTTGGGCCACCATCTTCCAGGTAAAACACCATTCTTCCAAATGATATTCCCTTATTTTGTGAAGTGATGATGATGGTGGAGAGTGCTGTCTAAAACATGGCCAAATCCCTTATAGGCGTTCAAGGCCATAGCTTATGATTTACATGTTTTTTTCATCAAATCGTTCAGTAAGCCTCATGCCCTGTGGATAATGTAGCAGCAGAAGCTGTGCTAGACTCGGGGTGGTCCTGTGGGGATGTCCATGCATATCATTATCAAACGGAAAACTGGACTGGACTGAACATGGGATGTCTACGTGACGGGAAGTTTACAGGATGGCAATGTTAACCTCTCTGGATGCCATGCACTCCAGCGAACAGCAATTAGCATCTTCCCCAGCAGGTAGACTACAGAAGCTGTGTGACTTTATCTGACTTCCTCCTCTGTCTTTTTTCCGTTCACAGGTTGCAAGCTCTTAACTGTGAGTGATAATTAAACTAGCATGATCTGTACTTCCTGTGAAACCCCAACATGGTGCCAGTGCACAAATCAAGACTACTACCTGGATCAACTTTCGCATGATAACTTTCACAATACAGACGTCTAGTATTTTTTTTATTATTAAACCTGTCGCTGCTTTCCGCAGTGGGGACCGGAAGCAGCAAATAATAAACATCAGAATGGCGC
>JANCOA010000040.1:6482787-6499700 GCA_024363135.1 Leptodoras oyakawai
CCCACCTGGGGATCGAACCCGGGTCCTTCTTGCTGTGAGGCGACAGCGCTATCCACTGCACCACCGTGCCGCCCTGTGTGACATCTGAAAAGTTTTATTTTAGTGACTATTTTAGGCAAACAAACTTTAGTTCCCTTTTTATGTTGCTTATGTTTTAAGCTAGTAAAAACTTTAAACAACATTAAACAACAGAAATGTGTCTTTTGGTGCAAGTTAATGCAACAGTTAAGTTGCAGACTAAAACATGAAATTTATGCAAAGACTGAACCTTTTCCTTGCTTGCATCAGGAATGTCTTTGTATATTCAAGTCTCTCAGTGCAGTAAACACTCATGTATGCTGCTTTAAACCTAGAATTGTGCATCAACAACAGAGTGTATTTTTTTCTCAACTATACGTTTAAAGGTAAACCACATTGTTGTTTGCCCCTATAAAGACTGGAACTTTGAGAGCCGTGTATACTCCAATTTCAGTGCAAAGAAGGCAAAGTTCACAGAGAGCTTATTTGGAACAAATACCAGTGAATTCCATGATGTAGTAGCTCTTGAAAATAGGTTGAACATGAACTGATGTTATCTTCTGACACTGAAGATCTGGAGGTTAGTGAAGAAGCTGGCATTGAAGATCTGGAGGTTAGTGAAGAAGCTGACACTGAAGATCTGGAGGTTAGTGAAGAAGCTGACACTGAAGATCTGGAGGTTAGTGAAGAAGCCAGCAAAAATAATCTTGAAGCTTACAAACACAAATACTGCTCTCAAAGTTAATTAAATAGGTTATTCATTGGGGTTATTATGACTGACTCTGCCTCCATTATAAGGATTACTTGGAGTTTAACAGGGTTGTTAGAAGAAATCTTAAGAATTTTTTCAAACCCTTGTTGTGATGGAAATCTTCAAGAAGAATAGAGGTCAGATCATAACATAATTATTGTTACAACAGTCAAAAGTGAATTGATATTTTGGATTTACTGTTGCTTGTTCTTATGGGTTCATTTACCAGTGGCTAAATGTTTGGGTCACTGAAATTACATCAGATTGTCTCATTGACCGACACAGATAGGTTTGGTTTAATTTTACCAATTTTTATTTCTGTTACTGAAATATCTGCCTCCAATCCAAAACAATAAAATGGAGATAACTGGTTTGTAGCTTGTAGCAATGAAAGATTGCATTTCAAAAAGCAACTGCATCTTATGTTTCCCAAACTGCCCTTTCTATAGATAATTACACACAGAACAAACTGGAGATAACACAGATACTGGAGACATAGTTTTGAGCTTTGTACATTACACTTTTTTGTGAGATAATGATTGCAATGTGTTCAAATGGTCTGTGCTATAAGCATTACAACTAGCAGAGACAAAAATCTCAAAGGCAGATTTCTTAAAACCTAGACAAATAAGACCCAAATGATCTTAAGTGTGTGTATCTCTTCCAGACCACTCAGCCAACTGCTCTTAGATGCCTTGCCTTGGGGGACTTCCAGTCGTTCTTGGGGATGATGCATCAAAGTTCTTCAAAAGCAATTCTGCTTGTTCTTCAAAAGCAAATCTAGCTTTCCTTGACTGACTGACTGACTATCTCTTTCTCTCACTCTGTCTGTCTGTCTGTCTATATACATCTATATCTGTCTACCTATTTATATCTGTCTATCTATAAATCTGTCTGTCTGTCTATTTATGTCTGTCTCTTTGTCTTCCTGCCTGTCTTTATCTGTCTGTCTGTCTGTCTCTCTCTTTCTGTCTGTCAATTTTTCTATCAAGATTCACGATTCAGCATAGTAGTTTTACTGGCATGATTATACTAGGAACAGTATTGCCAAAGAATTACAACAGAGAGCGAAAATGAATAGAGAATAAGTGACAACAATAATATATAAAGATGATAATAATACTCAAGGGTTTGGGATTATTATTATTTTTTATTTATGCCAACGCTGTGCTGATGCCATAGCTGAAGAGTACCGAGCTTCCACTGGCATTAATGTAAGCACAAAACTGTGTGGCAGGAGCTTCATGGAATGGGTTTCCATGGCTGACCAGCTCCATGCAAGTCTTACACCACCAAATCCAATGCCAAGTGTTGGATGGAGCAGTGTAAAGCACACCGGCACCGAACTGTGGAGCTGTGGAAATGTGTTCAGTGGAATGACGAATCACACTTCTCTGTTGGCAGTCAGATGGGTGAGTCTGGGTTTGGTGCATGCTGGGAGAACATTGCTTGTCTGACTGCATTGTTCCACCTGTGGAGCTTTTAGGTTTTGGGCTCGGGCCCCTTATCTCAGAGTGAAGGGCAATCTTAATGTTTCAACATAGCAAGACATTTTGGACAAAGCTATGCTTCTAACTTTGTGGCAACGTCTATTCTAACATGACTGTGCCCCAATGCATAAGGCAAGGACTAAAAAGAAATAGTTTGATGAGTTTGGTGTGGAAGAACTTAACTGGCCCACACAGAGCCCTGACATCAACCCCATCAATCACCTTTGGGATGAAGTGGGATGGAGATTGTGAGCCAGGCCTCTCTTCAACATCAGCACCAGGGACACCGTCAAATTGCTGTGCATCACAGGCATTTACATTTACATTCATGGCATTTGGCTGATACCCTTATCCAGAGCTCATCTGGTCCTTGCTCAGGGGCCCAGCTTGGCTGTGGTGGGATTTGAACTCACAACCTTCTGGTCAGTAGTCCAACACCTTAACTACTGAGCTCACCCCCCCTTTCTGTGTTGATGCATTCTGAAACACAAGAGGTATTGTAAATCTGTTTGTGGAAATTGATTACTGAGACAATGATGATCTTTGATATGCTACATGACTACCTTCCTTGTAGTACCAACTATGAGCTGAAGCTAAAGCATAGATCTGCTTGCATAGTATAATAGCACATAATTCAGTCACATGGCTCATTGATACAGGTGGTCAATCTATTGAACCTGTGACTTTGAAGGAGGCAGACTGTTCAGCTTGGGAGATTTTGCATCCAAGTATCTCTTAAATCCAGCAGTCATGTCTGCTACATACTGTGGTAAAAATTGTTCATAGAAACTTGAATATTAACCTGTTACCTCTTTGACCTGATCTCTAGTTTTCCTCTATACACACACAGTAGCTGTTTGGTATAAGGCCAAGGTCAGGAAGGTTATTTGTTACACAGGAACAGCTAAAATACATTCTTCATACAAGGATATGATTTTGTATAGTACATGGATTATATTGGGAAGAGGCTCTGTGCTTTGAACAACCCACAGCTCTGTAATGTTGCATTGTTTTATTATGGTGTAGTAGCTTCTCTTTGGCCAGTAGCTCTAATTTTCACAGCATTCACAGTCTCATTTGCTTTGCACTTGGTAAGAGGTCCAATTGCAACTCCCTCTAGGATGGTAATAATCACAAAGTTAAAACAAATCTACAGAATATTAGCTTCTGTGTTGGCATTGTCCTGACACTACTGTATTTGATGGCTTCCTCTTCATGTGTAATCTCCACAAATGCTCAGGACTTTGAATGTGCAGATAATCACCTGCTGCTGCTGATGACAACCTGAATTGCTTCACAACACCCACTGCTAATTATAAAAAAATAGCAAATCCATGTTAATGCACTTCCTCCAGACATGAACACAGTCTCTAAAAATTATTATTTTAAAGGCAACTGCTGCTGGCTCTTTGGTGTAGTGCAAAAGTGCCCCACAGTGAATACACAGCTGAGCTGACATAGTGTCTAATGAAAACACAAATATATTGATTGTGGGCAAATTTCAGGCGAAGTCTGTGGATGGTGGCAAAGCCTGAAAACATCCTCAGTAAAAATCAGTCTAATGGATTTGGACTGTCTGCCCTGGGTAAGAGGGAAGTTGGGAGGCATTTTGAATAATGCAATCCCTTCAGCTTGAGTCACCATCAAGTCTGATCTCTCTTTCCGTGAATTGTCCTAACGTTCTGTCCATACCTTTCTGTCTATAGTTTTCTTGTTTGACTTTCTTCTCTCCCTCTATAGCTTTTGGAGTATTTACATGACAAAATAGGATGGTAGGATTGACAGTCCATCACAGGCACAATGCACACGGACACACAAACTTAATTTCATATTCGACATAACCAGTCTGTGGTAGAAAATCTGAGAACCCAACGGAATTCTACATGGAAATGGGGAAAACATGCAAAACTCCAAAAAGACAGTAACCTGATGAGTGAACCAGTGTCCCTTGAGCTGGGAAGCAGTAACACTATGGGATTCAATGTGAGTACACCATGAGAAAACGATTAAGCCATAAAAGTACTGTAATATTACAAGTCGTTATTGTTGTTTACAATACATCACTGTATGTTTCCAGTAATAATCTTCATTCATTCATTCATTTTCTTGGCCGCTTATTCCTTTTCAGGGTCACTGGAGAGCCGGTACCTAGCTGGCAGCATAGGGCGCAAGGCCGGAGCAACCCTAGACAGGGCGCCAATCCATCGTAGGGTGCACACACACACACACACACACACACACACACACATAAGGGCCACTTTAGAGACACCAGTCAACCTAACGTGCATGTCTTTGGACTGTGGGAGGAAACCGGAGTACCCAGAGTAAACCCACGTGGAAACAGGGAGGACATGCAGACTCCACACAGAAAGGACCCAGACTGCCCCACCCTCAAACCCAAGACCTTCTTGCTGTGAGGCGACGGTGCTACCCACTGAACCGTGTTGCCCCCAGTAATAATCTGTAAATTTTAAATAAAAATAGGCAGTATACAACCAATATGTTGAAGGTTAAATGTCTTGTGCAATCCTAAGATCTGACTTCATAATCTTCTGACCTGTAGCTCAAACACTGTAAACTCAGATACGTTTATTGTATGTAAAGAGTTTTAGGCAAGATTGCCTAAAATATTTAAGTAATTATTATTGAATTGAATAAACTAATAGCTATTTTTATATGGAACATCTGTTGTAAAACAAACAAAAAAAAAATATTTTTATCCTTTCTATACTCACATTTTAACGTTGGGAAATGTTTTGAATTACACTCTAACCAGATCTGAAATCTGGCCAGAAAACTAACTGCAAAACCCTTCAGTAAGAACTGGTGTTCACAAACTGGACATGTAGAGTACAGTACTACTGAATTGTAGTAACAGTACTTAATAAAAACAATCTATAATAATAGTTAACCAATACTGTAGCAGCAGATCACTAATTGTTCCATTGGTACAGTCTAATTGTGCCACACAACAAAACAGACACTTTCCATTATGAGAAATTGTGCAAATGACATACATGATTCCTCGATACTACAATGTCATTCTTCAATGTGTTTGAGTGAGAGCTCACTTATTTGCTGAATGAAGCCGAAAGTGATTTTCATGAACTTTGGGTTCTCCAAGTAGAGTGCATAGGTCAACAAGAATCCATCCATTACAAGATTGCCTTCTATGATGATCCCAACTCTTGAAGGGTTCAGTTGAGGTGATGCCTATTTTTGACCCTCATTGTCCTCAAAGCAGAACTCAAATTCAGAATTCAAATGCAGAACTCAAATTCTACTGGAAATTGCATTATCAAGATCTTATAGAGTGAGAGACGAGAAAAAAATATTCAATGTCAATGTCTTACACTTGTTCAATTACAAATCATGCAGTGATTGCATGCAGAATTTCATGCAGAATTTCCCACTGTTGTTTCCTAAACTCCTGATACTAGGTCTGTTCCTTGATTTTGTAATGAGTAGTTTTATTTCTGTTGGAGGGGACAGTCAACAGCTTATCTTATTTTTCTTGTCATTTGACATTTTGCTGTTTTCCTCTTGATACTGTACATCTCAATCATCTAAAAATAAAACATTTCCAGCTCTTACCATTCTGTCACTGCTGTTTCCAATGTGGCAATAATGCAGTAACATTTTATTTGACAAACAGTCTGTCTTTCCATAGCACACTGACAAGAAATACTAGGGCTTGCAAAACAAAACTGTGGATGGCAGGATGAATAGAGGAATGGATTTGGAGGGATAAATAGATGTAGCCACATGGATAACAACTTTAAATCTATGATTATGACTTTGTTTATTATTTACTGACTCATACAGGCAAATTTCCGCTTCTAGAATATACAAGTCTGCGGCTTAATTGGTAGTGTATGAGTGTGTTTTATTACATGCTAATTGTCATGTGCATGCTGATCATTATTGGGCATACCGTACATATTCAGCCTATTCATATTATAATCACATAATTATATTATGCATAGGTTGTGCTTAATGTGGAATGTGCTTTTAAAGGTTATCCAAATGGTAGGGGTGATTACGGGTCAGGAAACATTTGTCACATCTGCTTCTGCACCTGTCCATTCTCATGTTCTCTCTCATTCTCTTCACACAGACCCAGCTGTGCCACGCCTCTCATTAGCTGGCTTGACTCATCACCTCATCGTCATTACCCTGCCTGTATATATACCAGCCGTCCTCCTGGTCCACTTTGCTGGATTGTTTCGTGTGCTTACATGAACTCTCCTGCCTTCTGTTCTGCCTGACTTCCTATGTTTATCCTGTTCTGCTCTTTTTGAATTTGCCTCAGCCTGTTCTTTGATGCACTCTTTGCCTGATTGACTTACCCTTGCCTGTTTTTGGATTTTGCCTCTGCCTGCCCCTCTGGATTTGTTTGCCTTCATTAAAGACATTTTTACTTACCCTGTTGTTTCCTGGAGTCATGTGTTTGGGTCCTGTCTGGTTAATCGTCAACATTCTTTGCAGTCAAATGTAGATTGTAGATTCTTTCAGAAAACAAAGGAGTTATTTTTTTAATCCTTTGGCCAACTATCCACTGCTGTCAACTATAGGGATAAAAACAACTCATTATAAACTCTATGATAGAGGAATATGAATTCAGTGACATGTGACTGGCTTAATGGTACCAAGGTCAATGCAACACATACACCCATCCACCCACCCACTTCAGTCCACTTCACCAAGCTCCATATCTTGATGATTTATTTTCTTACTGAGAAAGTGAAGGAGACTAAGGACAAAATCATGTGACTGTGAGATTGATCTTAGCAAAGAGAATAACCAAGAGCCATCAAATGCTTCAACTAGAGAGACTGCAAAATGTGGAGAAAAAGAGAAAAAAAAAACTCATTCATAGAGTGGGATAGAAATCCCAAGTTGACCTGTTTATGGGCATGAAGCTGATTAGATTTATCAGATGGAGGGCTTTGAGATTGTTGATGGGAAACAATGCATAATTTCCCACACACCTTTTTATTGTGGGCTGGATAAAATAATCTTCTGATCAGGCAAAACATCATACCCACCTCCTTTTCTCTACACTCATTGTCCATTTCCTCACCTCCACTTCCATATATGTAGATGCACTTTTTAGTTACAGACTTTAGTTACACTTACAGACTGTAGTCCATCTGTTTCTCTACACTTTGTTAGTCCCCTTTAGTCTAATGGTTCTCTAATGGTCAGGACCCCAACAGGACCACCACAGATCAGGTACTATTTGGGTGCTGGATCATTCTTAGTACTGCAGTGACACTGATGTGGTGATGGTGTGTTAGTGTGTGTCGTACTAGTGTGAGTGGATCAGACACAGCAGTGCTGCTGGAGATTTTAAACACTGTGTTCATTTACTGTGCATTCTATGAGGAACATCAACCATATTGCTCCACCCTGTAGTAAAGTCAGAGACAGGAGCTGATCTGTTGCTCCACAGTTTGTGTTAGTCATCCTCTAATCCTTCATCAGTGCTCAAAAGATGCTGTCTACTGGACATTTTTGTTGGTGGACTATATTCAGTCCAGAAGTGACACTGGGGTGTTTAAAAACTCCAAAGGCACTGCTGTGTCTGATCCACTCACACCAGTACAACACACACTAACATACTACCACCACATCAGTATCACTGCAGTGCTGAGAATGATCCACCACATACACAGGATCATATTCAAACACCTATGATTCTCCTCTTGTGATCACTCTGTTCAGGAAATTGGGCTCTCCTGTTAAACGATCAAACATTTGCTCCAAACTCACTTGCATTGCTCCAGTGATGAGGCACTTCAACAAGATTTCACAAAAACAAATGTCTGGGCACTGCAATTGAAACAGGTCCTAAGATCCCACTTTAATTGACCTCAACCTTCCGGACACACCTTGTATATGCATAGGCACTATACTTATCTCATATGTTAAGATCCTACAAGATATGATCTCTTATGTTAACTCTTAATTCCCCACATAATTTACTTCAATGGACCTTTTCTTTATAAAGCCAATTTCACTTCATTTTCACTTCCATTTTCTGTTCAGAGAAGAAATTGTTGCTCCAAAATCAGAATTGCAAATAACTAAGTAGTGGATGGCAGCCAGGCTTCATCATTTTCAGGTGAAGACACTAGCCGTCATATTGAACTGATTTGATCAAGCTGCACATCATCTCCAGGTAACCAACTCTTAACTCGGTCTATCTATCAACTTCCAGTGGTGTCTCACTGAGACTGATTTATGATCTTTTTCATGGAGAGACCTGCGGAGAAAGCCTCCTGCTGTAGCTAATAATGCTATCTCTACCCCTGTAGCACCAGCCTCAATAATCTCTTATTCACAGCACTGTATATGACACAGCCTTGGTTATAGGAGATTAAAAAACTTGTTTGTGTCTCAGAGTAGATGTGGAAGTGTATCTTCTTGTATAGAAGCTATGACCTGGACTAAGGAAATGATCCTAACAGAAACGCATGAATATGGAGTGTGAAGAAACTGAGATGTAACTGAAGCAATACTGTAGCCTTCATATCAGAGTAAGTCATTTATATGGCTAGTTTCTTTGTTGCAAACATGTTTCCAATTATTATATATATATATATATATCCAAATGACTGAATTCAGGTGTTCCAATCACTTCCACAGCCACGTGTATAAAATCAAGCACCTTGGCATGCAGACTGCTTCTACAAACATTTGTGAAAGAATGGGTCAATCTCAGGATCACAGTGAAATCCAGTGTCAATTTGTGAAATTTCCTTGTTACTAAATATTCCACAGTCAACTGTCAGTGGTATTATAACAAAGTGGAAGCAATTGGGAATGACAGCAACTCAGCCACGAAGTGGTAGGCCACGTAAAATGACAAAGCTGGGCCAGTGGATACTGAGGTGCATAGTGTGCAGAGGTCACCAACTTTCTGCAGAGTCAATCACTACAGACCTCCAAACTTCATGTGGCCTTCAGATTAGTTTAAGAACAGTGTGTAGAGCTTCATGGAATGGGTTGCCATGGCTGAGCAGCTGCATCCACACCTTACATCACCAAGCACAATGCAAAGCATTGAATGCAGTGGTGTCAAGCATGTCACCACTGGACTCTACAGCAGTGGAAACTTGTTGTCTGGAGTCATGAAACACACTTCTCCATCTGGCAATCTGATGGACGAGTCTGGGTTTGTTGTTGCTGGGGCTGTTTCTCAGGACTTGGGCTTCAACCCTTAGTTCCAGTGAAAGGAACTCTTAATGCTTCAGCATACCAACAGATTTTGGACAATTTCATGCTCCCATCTTTGTGGGAACAGTTTGGGGATGGCCCCTTCCTGTTCCAAGAAGACTGCACACCAGTGCATAAATCAAGGTCCATAAAGACATGGATGAGTGAGTTTGGTGTGGAAGAACTTGACTGACTTATTCTCAGTACAACTGCAGCTGTTCTATGAAGGCCTCAGAAGTTTATTAGAGTTGTGAAGTGTAAAGCAGGAGAAATTCCCAAGCTATGAACATCTCTCAGAGCACTGATCAGTCCATCATCCAAAAATGGAAGGAGTATGGCACAACTGCAAACTTACCAAGACATGGCTGTTCACCTAAACTGACAGCTCGACCAAGGAGAGTACTAATAATACAAGCAGCCAAGAGGCCCTTGGTCACTCTGGAGGAGCTGCAGAGCTCCACGGCTCAAGTGGGAGAATCTGTCAGTGGGATAAGTATTAGTTGTGTACTCCACAAACCTTGTCTTTATGGAAGAATGGCAAGAAGAAAGCCATTCCCATTTGCAGTTTGCCACAAGCCATGTAGGGGAAACAGCAAACATATGGAAGAAGGTGCTCTGGTGAGATGAGACCAAAGTTTTCAGCCTGTAGTTGCTACAATGCTAGTAGAGACATACCCCAAAAGACCACCCTTTGCTTTCAAAACAGCATCAACTATTCTAGGTACACTTGCAGTGTTTGGAGGAAGTTGGCAGGTAGATTGTTCCAAACATCTTGGAGAACTAAGCAGAGCTCTTCTGTGGATGTAGGCT
This sequence comes from Leptodoras oyakawai, assembly GCA_024363135.1. Classification (NCBI taxonomy): domain Eukaryota; kingdom Metazoa; phylum Chordata; class Actinopteri; order Siluriformes; family Doradidae; genus Leptodoras; species Leptodoras oyakawai. The sequence goes on from JANCOA010000040.1 coordinate 6,493,078, forward strand.
TCCTCAAATCCTTCTGTCTTCATATAATCCCAGACAGACTTGATGTTGTTGAGATCAGAGCTCTCTGGGGGCTATACAATCACTTCAAGGACTTGTTCTTGTTCGTGCAATGCTGAAGATAGTTCTTATAGACATTGGCTGTACGTTTGGGGTCATTGTCCTGCTGCAGAATAAATTTGGGGCCAATCATATGCATCCCTGATGGTATTGAATGATGGATGGAAGTATCTGCCTGTATTTCTCAAGATTGAGGACACCATTAATAAACCGTTACTGTGTTCAGTCTTGCCATGGTGTATGCCCTGTGACATGAAACTGTCTCACCTTGGTAGCAGAGTTTGGCTGTTCCTCACCCAGTTTTAAGCTCCTACACAGCTGTTTATGTTTCAGTTAATGACTGTGTTTCAACCTATATGTGAAATTGATATATTTGGTTGATCATACACCTGACTATAATCCTTCAAAATCCCAAACTTTGTGCAAGTGTACTTATAAGAATTGATGCTGATTTGAAGGCAAAGGGTAGTAAACATGCAATATAGATTGGATTTAGATTTTTCTCTTGTTCACTCACTTTGTATTATGTAAATTGAAAAAAAAATTTTTTTTGAATGTTTGAAATCATTCTTAGTCTACCTTATATCTACCTACCTACCTACCTACCTATGTTTTTTTTTATATAAATTCACACCTTTCTTATTATTGTTAACCTTTTTTTCTAATTTTAAAAACTATTTTTACAAACTATCATCAGATTCACCTAATTTGAATTACATAAAATTGTTCTTCAGATAATGGGATAATAATAAAAATAAATAAATAATAACAACAATAATAATAATAAATCCCCTACAACAGAAACAAGGACCTTCTTTTCAACTGCCTCATTGATGTAGCCGGTAAATACCTAATTATTTTGAGACTGTTTGTAAATCATCCTGAAATTCAGAAAGTTCCCCACCTCTAGGCTTCTAGGATAAAGACAATGCTATAATAGCAGAGATGAAAGCAACTGCTTTTTATAGCTTTGTTCATCTCAACATCTATTCATTTATAACTATGAAAACAAATGTAGAGGAAGATGGGAAGACAAATGTGCACAGCACTCTTCTCCGGTGGAACTGATGTATTAAATCTGATCACAAGTGGTCACCAGAGACATGTCAGCACATCAACAAGCATGCCACAGTGAAAGTCACACGTTGTGATGTTTGATGTATACATTAACATGCTCGTGACCCATACCTCCACAGCTTTACACATTTTCTTGCAACCACATGACTGCCATGATGATGTAGTACTGGCATGCTTATTAAAGTGGCACATATTAAAGCTATTAAACCAACTATTTCTGAATTGGTTAAAATGGTTAATTGTTATAAAAGTTATAAATTGGTTTCTTTTATTACCACATTGTCAACAGAAATATCTTGTTAACACATGTAATGGTCAAGCCTGCACCCTTTCAGATGTTGGGTTTGTTATATTTCTGTTTTGTTTTTTTCCCCAGACATCCTATCATCTTTTCTTGGGCTCTTTTCATTAGGCTGTGCCTGATAAGTAGTAGCTTAATAAGCAGACCTAAATGACAATAATGCTTAAGTTCACAACTTGTCTGCAAAATCTTTAATAAATGACAAACAGTCCAATGCAATGTATACCAATTTAGTTTAGTGAAATTGGCAAAAAAAAAAATAATCTATCATTCTATGAACAAAGACATTTGTCAACAGAATCAACTGAGCAGGACAATATCACGTTTCTTTTAACAGGTAATCAGATGAAGGATTTATTATTTTATGTTATATGTAAATTTCTTAAAATGAACGTCAGTAAGGAACAATTAAGAATACAGTATAAATTATATGATAGTTATATCCATAATCCAATGCACAAATAGTAACAAACAGTTGACAGAGTGTTGAAATTTGAATTTATCAATATGGAAATAAGTTTCTCTCGTCACTTTCACTTTTTTTTCCACTAATATATCTTTTAGATAACTCTACCACCACAATGACCTTGCTACGAATTCATTGCAGAGTCTAAAGCCTGGATTGCTAATACTTTGCGGACTTGAACAAAGCAGATATGATGAAAAACCTAGCAGCACCATGCCACTGTGGCACCAGCTGCATGCAGTAAGAGCCTCATGCTGATGTAGTAAAGGCTTATAATAGGCAGCCTAATGGAGACTCTCTTCTCAAGTGAACAAACATGCTGGGCGAAAGCCTTTTAGACAATAAAGTGCCAATTTCCAATATGTCCCCAGCCAATAGTGGAACAGTACGTTCGCTGCCCCTCTAGTATTCTTATTCATTACCAGGCAGTGACGATTGAGTAAGGGAGCAGCAGCTAGCAAGCTTACACTGATTCATGTACTGTCTGGGCTATTTGGTAAGATAATTGAGAATGCCATCATTACAAAGTACTCAAGTCCTTCTGCTGGAAATGATTATAATATAGTCTTTGAGTGGAAAATGGAAGGTTTTTAGTGTGTAGCGAGGTTTTGTAAGTGGTCCCAAGTAGTGCAACAGAAAAAAGTTCACCTTATCATCATCAAGTTGAATTTCAAACATACCACAGACATCCATAGGTGAGAGCCAAGGAAGCAGAACTGGCCTGTGTGGGAGGGTTGGCATACTGTCAGTAGCAAATTAACACCAGTTAGCAGATAGCCCTTTATGCATAAATTATAGTACAGTGCTTAAAGGTATGTCAATCATTGCAGAAATCCATGTAAAATCTGCAGACATAACACATAAATAATACAGTTAAAGAATCACCAGGGGTGAAAGGGAATTTCAGTTGTGGCAGTAGCAGTTCTTCTCAGAGCAAATCAGCAGGGAGAAATCTGTACTTGGCATAGAAGTCAATTACTTATAAAAATGTCATTTTTTACTGCACATCAGTGGTTGACAACTCTTTCCTGCTCAGTGGGACGTCCAAAGCCAGTTTTAGACTAACCATCAAATTTCTCATTTTCTTATAGATCATAGATCAAATTTGTCTGGTTTAGATACAGCCATAACATTAAAACTTCTGACATGTGAAGTGAATATCATTGATTATCTTGTTATTATGACACTTCACAACAAGGAGTGGGATATATTAGACAGCAAGTGAACAATCAGTTCTTTTTGGAAGCAGGAAAAACATTGGCAAGTCTAAAGATCCGAGTACCTACCAAAAGTGCAGGTACAACCGGTGAACAAGGGACAGGGTCATTTGTTCTGAGTCTAAAAAGGGTAGTATGATTTAGCACAGGGTTCTGTTCAAGGCTTCCTGTTATTGAGTTGGCTGCAGGTGCAGTTTTTTTTCCCCCAAAATGTAACATAGTAGCATGGTCAAAAGCAGACAAGGGGCATAAGATTAACAAGCAAACTTAGGGATACAAAAAACAGAATCCATAAGGCTGTGTAGGTTTTTGTCAGGCAGAATAAAAACCCCACATACTTTGAATCATAATATAACTGGTGGTAAGGGCTTTATACTGTGAAGTTGTGTAATTGGGTTCAGGTGCAAGCAGTCAGCAGTAATCGGGTGAGTTGGAATGACATTGAGCATATGGCTTGGGATGTGTAGTCTGTGGCTGCCACCTGTATAGGCCACAGCACATTCTGGGAGTTAAATGACAATACTGGCATTGAAATGACATATATCCAGTAGCTTGGAAATGCAAGCAGCACAGTTATTTATAAAGACTGATAATATTTGTGATACATAAATACAGAATAGATACAGAAATACTGACTAAATTATGTAGAAAGTCCAATGTAAGGTAAATGAAGGTTACTGATTACTCTCTAGACCTTGATGACTATTTTATTACAAACTTGGATACTGTTCATATGAACATTAGTGTAGCAGTTCTTAATGTTTATTGAAGATAAAAACTTTATAGGTAATGTGATGAAATAACAAAATTTGTCACATAGAAACATTTAATTGTAAGGTCTCTGTATGACTGCATGGCTTATATAGTATATGATCTTACTGGTGCATAGTAGTGCATAGTAGTATGCAAAGCTTTTATACAGTGTTTCTGTAGAACCTTCTAGATTAGAATGCCATAGAATGCCATCTCACTGTAGTACATAAACCTAAAACCTTGAAGACTGTAGGGCACATTTTCAATCTTACAACAAAGCCTATCATTGGAATGTTCCTTCATGAGCTTTTGAATGGAGGCAACATAGATTTTCTTTCAACTACAAATACTGCATCAGACAATGCCTGTCAAGGCCAGTCATTCAGTGAAGGAAACAAGTGAAAACTGTAACACTCGACAGGGTGATGTAGGTTTTGAATCAATCTTTATCTTCAGTAAATGGAATAATCATTTAAAAAGATTGTGCTTACTTTTTAAAAATATTTTTATATTAAAATTAGTTTGATAATATGAAATATTTAAATGTGACAAATTAGCAAAAATAGAAGCAATTTGGAAGGGGGCAAATACTTTGTCACAGCACTGTTGCACCAGCATGTATAATGGGAAGAAGGCAAACTGGTGTAGGCATTTTGATGCTCTGAGCACTGTTCTGCTGGGAAAACTTGGGGCCTGACATTCATTTGGATGTTACTTTGAAGAAAGGACACATCACAAAAGCATGTTGTTCATGCAAGGAAGGAATCAGTAACAAGCCATCAAAATGGGCAATGTATGTGTTAGCTGCATGGAGTGGATATAGCAATGCTCTCAAGTTTGAGGCTTGCAGATGTCTCAACATTTTCAAGCATGATCCAAGCTATGATTTCAATGCCCCCCAGTGCGAGATGGACCAGGAAGTCAATGGTCCTCAGCATGATGACCAGTGCAATTCTCTCAAGCTCTCATCAAATCAATGGTGCAATGATCTCCAGTTCCAGTTTGAGAGAATAGACAGTTGTGCTCTGTCAAGGTGCATGCGGAGGACATTGCTGTGCAAGACACTGACACCGGTAAGACTATGGACTGAGATGGGGCTTAATGTGCAAAAGAAGGGGGTGCAGATGACATCTATGGCTATGCCTATGTTCTATGTCTATGTCAGGGTAAAGATTGCCATGGTGAAAATGGAAATAGATACCATAGACACCATAGACTCCTATCAGGATCCACTTTTCAGGCACATTCTCAACATCAACTTTGTTTAGACTAGTGTGTGTTCAGTTCATGAGTCTAGGCCAGTCTGTTACAGATTTGCCTGGATGAAATCTGTGCATTTGGGGAAGACGCAGCTCTTACATCAGCACCTTGAATCATCTATTCACGTGCATATATATGTAGTAGATTACATCTATATCAGGTTACAGCCATAATATTAATTACCCAGAATCAATTTATGCTTGGGGGAGAATCAATATGCTCAATCATTCTGTACATAGGAACATGTAATGTCAGCAGTTCTTATCAGCCTGTTCATTAGGTATATATATATACACACACACACACAGTATATACTAATATATTAATATATTATATACTAATACAATATATTATATTATACTAATATATTATATACTAATATATATAATATATTAATACTAATATATACACACACACACAGTATATACAGTACACTAAGAATGCTTTCAGACATCTAAATCAAACCAATATTTGATGTTTGCCATTTTCCTTGTAACTAGCATCAATTCTTATAAGTACACTTGCACAAAGTCAGGTATTTTGTAGGATTATAGTCAGGTGTATGATCAACCAAATATACCTAACAGGTACTAATGATCATTAATTTCACATGTAGCTTGAAACACAGTCATTAACTGAAACATAAACAGCTATGTAGGAGCCTGGGTGAGGAACAGCCAAACTCCAAGGCTGCCAAGGTGAGGAAGTTTCATGTCTCAGGGCTACACCATGGCAAGACTGAGCACAGCAACAAGACACAAGGTCTGCATCAGCATACTGCATCAGCCAGGGCTCTCCCAGACAAAGATTTCAAATCAGACTGGGGTTTCAAGGTGTACTGCTCAAGCTCTTTCATAGACGCACAAAGAAACGGGCAACACTGAGGATCATAGATGCAGTGGTCGGCCAAGGAAACTTAATGCAGCAGATAAACACATCAAGCTCATTTCCCTTCAAAATAGGAAGATGTCCAGCAGTGTCATCAGTTTAGAACTAGCAGAAACCAGTGTGAACCAAGTACACCTATCTATAGTCCTTGAAGTGATGGTATGGCCCCTACAGATCTCTGATCTCAGCATCATTGAGTCTGTCTGGGATTACATGAAAACGCAGAAGGATTTGAGGAAGGCTACATCCACAGAGGAGCTGTGCTTAGTTCTCCCTGATGTTTGGAACAACCTACCAGCAGAGCTCCTTCAAAGACTGTGTACAAGTGTACCTAGAAAAAAATGATGCTATTTTGAAGGCAACGGGTGCTCACACAAAATATTGATTTGATTTCTCTTCTGTTCATTCACTGCATTTTGTTAACTGATTAAAATACTATTAACACTTCCATTTTTGAAAACATTCTTAGTCCACAGCATTTCTTCAGAACTTTTGCACAGCACTATATACAGTATATATAAAGTAAAAAAAAAGTATTTTTACAACTGTGGTTTTATTAGTTTTCAGATGGGTAATGTTGTTTTCGTTTCAAGCAAAAAACTAA
>JANCOA010000040.1:6526477-6537765 GCA_024363135.1 Leptodoras oyakawai
AAATGTTTCTCTTAATCTGGAGTTTTGTCTTTTTTATGGGCGACACTAAAGATTTTCCTTTACTCAGAATTTCTCATGAACTTTTTTTTTTTTTACCTCATTTTCCACAGGCTGCCTTGTATAATAAGTCATGCAAAATAAGTGGGCTGGCTGCCCAGTGGCAGTACACATGTCCTAGAACACCATTACAGTACACCCATGTGTACTGCAATAGGTATATCAGAAGACAGAACTAAAGTGACTACCTTGTATATTCTGTAGTGAGTACATATTCAAGTTCCACTTTTGTACTGTGTTAATCTCTGTATGATTTAATTTGTGTGAAGAGTAAACGTATGATTTCACAGGCTGTTTGAGAGAGAGACGTGGATGTCCACAGAAACATGACTAATCAGTTTAATCTGATTTCTGTCCACACCCAGCAAACCAGAACTGCAGCCTTTTACTGAGTGCAATTGAATTGGTAAAAATCCAGAGAAGGAGCTATAAGTGTGAGGAATGGAGGTAGGGGTAGACAAACCTCATACAATAACACCTTTATGGGTTTATGTGGCAGAAAATAAAAAAGGTGAGATAAAACAAGCTGAGTGAGAAAGCCCTGCGCTCTTCAGATGAGTTACTGAAAGTGACGGTATACATGAATAATGTGCAATTTTGAGTTGAATCATTTGGCAACATTTTGCTATTTTTACCTACCCAAACAAACAAACAAAATTTTGTTCAAAGTAGTGCAAATCTTTCAGCAAAGCATTAGCTGTAAAAGCATCGTCTCCATAGCAATTATATATTTAATAAATTCAAATGTATTTATTTTAAACTGAACTCACTGGTCAATTTAATTCACCTCTGTACCCCTGCTCATTCATGCAATGAATGAAAAGTTGAAGATTGGAAAATGGTCAAACAGGAGCCAGATGCGGATTGATCAATTGCTGTTGTAGCCCAACCTTCTGAATATTCAGCTTATTGAACATCCTGATATGCTTTTCTGCTCACCGGGCTTATATAAAGCGGTTAAATGGATATACTGCATTCTTCCTGTCAAATCAAACAACTCTGCCCATTCTCTGCTGACCTCTCTCATCAAGGCATTTCCACCCACAGAACTGCCATTAACTCAATACTGATTTATTATTGTTAGTTTCTTTTTTTGCCATCATTCTGTGAAAACTCCAGAGACTGTTGTGCATGAAAATCCCAGGAGATAAACACTCATAAATACCCTTGTTGGACTAACAACCATTCCACATTCAAACAAAAAGTGACAATTTTCCTCATGCTGATGTCTGATATGAACATTAACTGAAGCTCTTGGCCTGATTTTACCTGATTTTGTGAATTTTCTCCTGTCGCATTATTGGCAGATTGCATAATTGCCTAAATGAGCAGGTGTACAGCTGTTCCTGTTAAACTGATGAGCAGCATCGAATTCGTTTCTGTAATGTCTAACAAAGTAGGACACACTCTTGTTGAAGACATGCACAATATTTCTAGCTCCTTTATATATGGTCATCATCTTGTTGAAACATCAACCTATGGCACAGTATTAACCTCATAGCAAAGGCAGGTGGTCCGTTTTGTGCTTTCGTCTCAGGAAAACCCTTTTTTCTTGACCCTTTTCCAAATCATTTGTTCATATGGAGGTGGCACATAATAATATATTCTGAAACTCAAGAGTCATTCGTTTCTGTCTTGCCTCAATAACCATCCTCACTGTTCCAATTATTGTGCAGTCATTTGGCTCTTGTTAAAGGGTGCATCTTAGGAGGTGCTATCTTTCCGTTCCTCTTCCACATTTAATGTAAACATTTCCATGCTTCAAGGTTTTTATTTTTCCTACACCTGGCCTGTGGACAATTAATCAAACAATTACAATCCATGTCTTTTCTTAACTACTTTTTCTTGTCCTTGTGATGTTTTGTGTGGATGTCAAGCAAAAGTGGTTAGAAATATGTGACGGAGAATGCCGTACAACCGTAGTGCAATCCAAGTGCACTTACACTAGACTGCGTAATTATTCGGCAGTGGATGTCATTGACATGGCTGAACTGTGCATTGCTTTAAATGTTGCTGCCGGAAGGTATTGTGGGAGTCCATTATGCCTTTTCCTTTAGTAAATGATGGTCCAGTGTACTGCTAATGGAGATAAGAAAGGAAATAATGAAGCATCTTTCTTTAGCATTGCAGAGTTTCAAAGCCGAGTTCAACCGGCTCTTATTATGGCTGCCGCTTAAATACTTCCGGGTCATTTCACACAGTTAGGAACCTTCCTAAGCAAAAAAAGACACAGACTGCAGCCCTGTACCTGTCTCCTATGAAACTACAAAGTAGATTTCCCATGCTCTCCAGCCATTCAGAGACCTACAACTGATCACAAGCAGCCTTTCTCACTCACAGACCCCTTTTAAGCAGGCATACATTTTTTAACAAGCATACCCGTTCTTAATCACACTAATCTTTATCATCTTGTGACAGTGATCTTGACTTCCTTTCTTTTGTCATTTCTGTTTCAGCTTGCCTTCAGCTTGCCTTTCAGCTTGCCATTTTTGCCTAAATTGCCTGACTGACATATTGGTGTTTGATCTTTGTGTTGCTCTTTAAGACTTGTCCGCCCTACGTTTGCATCCAAGCCTGCTCGTCTCCGACACTTTGCAATTATTTACATGACTCAATTCGCATAAAAAGTACACAGCTTAGTGTTACAGTCAAAATCCAGTCACATATGAATGGAATTTCTCATATCAGTATTTCCAAAGCATCATCATCGCATATGTGAAACATGTTGATTGGAATGCCTGGCTACCAAAGGAACTGGCTAATTTCTCAGCATCAAGATGATTTCTAAAGCGAATAGAAGTAATATCATGCTTCAAACCACTGGAAGCTCTGTCTAGCAAGATGACCCAGTATTCAGTGCCTTGCATAATAAGTATTCACCCACTTAAACCACATCTCGTTACTGCCTGGAACAGAAATGAACTTTATGCGTCATTTTTGCAGGTGTAAATCGAACTGGTCCATAGTGTAAAGTATAAACCCTGTAGTCTCAGTCTATTTATGGGTGTCATTCTATAATTGTTTCAGCAGCTAGCAGTTGGTTATGAGAATTTCCTTGCCAGATATCATTTAATCATTTAGTTCATGCACTTTACTCAGGATAAAAAAAAAAAATCAGATTAAATAGAAGACTGAACAGAGTTAGAAAGCCCTTTGCTAAAACACCCCCTAAATTGAATGTCTATTTTAGCAAACCTTGTATAACACGTCTCTCTTCTTTGCCCACGTGTCCATATGTACTCATGGATCCTATTCTTGTTAGTGTAATCAGTGTCTGGTGGGAAATTCATCCAATTATGCCCTTGTGTCTGACGAGCCTGTACAATGTAGCCTCCCTACCCTTGCAGTTTGCCATTCCCTCAGCAGAAATGGCCATTAATAATGCAGCTCCTCAGTTTGATAAAGACAAGCTCTCTGCCTCTTGCTGTCTTTCCTCTAGCTGTTGTTTTGTGGTCTGTGTTTTCTGTCTCCTATTATTTCTTTGTCAGACTTTGACTCAATCCATGTCTGATGTCATGCTCTTTGTTTCTTACTGTTATTGTTACTGTAAGTATGCATGCAGCAGCAGTGGCAAACCATGATTTTTGTGGTTAGGTCTTCTATTACAATTAAGTTAGTGAGAGAATATTTTATTACCATAATAGCATTTAAACATTCTTTTTTTTTTTTTTAAGAATTTTAACAGAAATGTTATTACTTACCTGATTTTCAGATTGTTAAAGTTTGTGAAAAGGTCTTCCTGTGCATTCAACTAAACTCATGTTAAAGTACCAAGTGCAATTAAACACTTCTCAATTGTTTGTTGGCTTCTTAGCAGGCCCTGACAGTCTGCAGCTGGAAAGCAGTCATTTGTTATTTTCAAAGCTGTCACATTTAGCTAGAGAGAGAACAGTCTTTCCTTCTTGATTCAGTACATAAGTTTGAATCTCTGACTCTGCAGCTCATTACTGAGTTTCCTTTGTCGCACACACACATACGAACATGCACACTTCAGCAGCCTGTTAAAAAGCACAGTAGTAGTGAACCTACAGGGCATACTCCCCATCAAACAGTAAATCAGCCTTAGCAGCCTTGCAGGAAAAACACCTAGCTATACACACACACACGGGAACACACATCTGTTGGAAGACACATAGATTATGGAGTGGATTGGGCTGAAAATAGAAGTGCAGAGACAGGTAGAAAATGCTATTAAAAGGGAAAAGCACTGTTGGTGTGAGCATGAAGGAGAGTGATACAGAGGGGCAATGAGAAAAATAAAGCATGCACCAGCGTGTACTGAATAGAATGTGTAAAATTTCCATGACCATGCACATGCCACATGCTTACAGACCTATGATTTACACACAGCAATTTCACAGCAGTATCCTAAACATTCCCTGGAGAGGAAGGCCAGTGACGCGTGTGTGCCTCCAGGTCAGCCCTTTAAGAAGTGCCCAAGCATTTGCGAGCTGTTAAGCTGTCCATTGCCGGTCAATGATCCCTTTACAATGCTGGCTGTTCTGTTGTAATATTCGTTGGCTGGGCCAGCAAACAGCCACACACAGTCAGGCTTGAGGTGTGTTCAGCTCAGTCCCTCTGATGAATAGTTTCATTAAAGGCAGAGATCCGAGTCCTAATCGAGTCTTCAGAAGCTGCAATGAACGTAATCCTTCATTACATCTAACCCATGGCTAGACGTGCGTGTGTGTGTGTGTGTGTGTGTGTGTGTGTGTGTGTGTGTGTGTGCGTGTGTATAACTGCATCTGTTCATGAATTCATTACCTTAGTCGTATGTGCATAAAATACACTATACACATGTACAAATAGGAGTAGCATACTATATACATTTTATTCTGTATTCGCTTAGTGACAAATGGGATTTACATAATTCAACAGATTAGGTTCATATGTTAAGTGGGTGTTTTCAGAAGCAGTGCTGCAGTGGGTTCAGGTGTGGTGTGAACCCCCCTTGGATAATTTTATGACAGTTCCAAAAGCCTATTTATGGGTGGTTATTAACCGAACCCATACGCAGCTTAGTTGATTATATACACTTCAAATAACATGAGCAATAAATGTCAATAAATAATGACATTTATAAAAGGTCAATCAAGCCATGATAATGATTTCTCCATATTTAACCACACCAGCTGTCATAATAATGCACCCCTATTATGTTTAATCCAGTGACATGCAGTGAGGTCAGCAGCTGGGTAAGTACTAGGCAAATCCAAATGATATCCTTTTGTGCTCTCTAACGTTTTATAACCACCTGATCCTTCTTAAATCTTCTAATTGGCACCAAATTCTAGATTACTGATCCTTTCTCCATCAGTCTCTCGGTGATGTCATTGTAGAATTTTTCTTAGCTCTGATTGGCTCACAACCTCACACTCCTTCCATAAGCACTGCCGTTCCTTGTCCTTTGATTTTGCCTTGAGCTACACAAGATGTTTGAGGTTAATAACAAAGGACATAGAAATGTCATTAAACATTCTATATTACACAATACACACACGTAACCAGAGCGACATATTGATATATTGTTATGAATTTGTTGTATGGTTATTTTGATTAAACTATAACCTGCCTACCCTGACCACACATCATTGGTTTAATCACATTTTATTTTCTAGCCGTTGCTATGCTGAGAAACAGGACTGGGAAAAACCCTTTGGGATTGTGCATTTTCCTGTTTCTAATTGAAAGCTGCTAGCCAGAGAGATGCAGTATATTTATAAAATAAGGCAGGACTAGAGTAGGCAGAGAAAAGGTAGCTGAGATATTAAGATGTCATTTTCTTTTTAATACATCTCAAAATATTTTATTTGCTCTACATAGTAATGCTATTTAAACAGCAAACTGTGTTAAGCCTAGATGGTTATAATATACAGTAATTAAATTACAAATTCTGAATACCCCACTGCTTGTACTACTGTCTTCCATCCACCAAAAAAAAGCAGAGGTTGTCAAATTTATAAATTTATACAGGCTCTACCCCTGAAGTTCATTCCTGGCTATGTCACTGGAGTTTTTATCCATGTTCACTTACAATGAAGAGACATTTATCAAATGGGGAACATAATCCAGCGCTGTATCACAACTCGCACAGTAGGGCTAGAGCAGATATGGATTGTCTGAGGGGCCCTAAGGACAAGTTTGAGAACCACTGACAAAGTTGGTCCATACAGAATAAATGTGCCTTTGACTTCCAGCAAGTGAAAATAGAACCCACTTGAAATGTATTCAACAGCAATATATATTCAACAGCGTGGTTTTGTTGAGATAAGCCGTCTCCATCAACTCAACGCAAGCATGGTTAAGCAGAGTCCAATGCGCTCCCTCTTCCACCGGCGCATCAGCACCTCTGAGTCGACTGGGGCTGAGGCCAAATTGGAGCTGCATTTGCGGTGTGAACTCTGAACCACCTGCTCATGTCACTTCCAGGCAAGGTGGTTATTATAGGCAAATCTTGCACATTTTGACAAGCCTACTGGAAACGTGATCTTTCCCCTTCAGTAACCAGTGTCTGAGAGGAACACCACTGAGTTTCATGGAGAGTGCAAAAAAAAAGGAGGGAGTTCAACAAACTGTGCCATGAAATTTTGAGTCTTAAGTTGAGTTGCATGTTCAATGCAATGGCAACAAAAGGTTATGTAGTAGTTTGCATTTGGGAATACATGCTTTCAACAGATCCTGTTATGGACAATAATGCCAGTAACCACTTAAGGCATATCAATGGTCAAAGAAGTGAAGTTTGTGTATACTTATAAAGTACATCTATTTTGATTTAACCCAGTAGTAGGCTAAGTGGCTGATGTAAGTGTGAGTAAGTCAGTAAATTTAGACCCTGAAAACAACCAAGTTTTGAAACCTTGTGGGATAAAATGTGTACCTAACAATCTATTCTCTGTCTACCTGAGCTATGACCCCCATCACCCTCTGGTCCTGTCTGATTCATGCTCGACTTCTGCTTGGAGCTTTTTGGTACATGTATGATACATACTGGCGCAATGGTGTAATGTAGGGATGGGAATCCCAGAGTAACTCACACTACTGTATATGATGTCTTGCACATGAGAATGATGGTATCAGGATACAGTAATTCTGCAATACTCCCAACATTGCAAGGCAATCAGCTACGATACATGACAATGTCTGTGTAAATGAAGACCAAAAAATACCCTAAAAGGACAAAAAGCAGAATAAGATTTTGCGCCATCTTGTGGACTTCAGAAAAAACGTTATCAGAGTACGCATATGTACCGTATGCATCAAAATAAGTATCAATGAATTACATTGTAAGGAAGTGATAAAATAATCGTACATAAATAATTAAATAAATAAACAAATAAATAAATTAATTAATAAATACTGATAATTGGTGCTGCTGTATCTATATTATATTGTGCCAAAATATCACAATACTACACCGTATCGACTTTTCCCACCACCTCTAGGGTACTAATTGCCTTATCTTGCAGACTACTTTGCCGTATTTTAGACAAATACATTAAATATAAAATATGCAAATGAGTTGTATGTGAATGAGACCATTCACTAGACCCCACAAAGCCAATAAAAGGTTGAATACAAAGAAGGAGCAAGTTTCATCGTTGCTTAGACAGCCTTGCTCTTCCGTGCCACACACATGCAAATCTTTCTGCATGAAAAACACACGCCATCAAAGAGAATAAAGTGAAATGCAGAACACGGGTCCCTATTTAAACTGATGCATCAATCACAGTGGGAGATGAGCTGCTCTGCTGCCGTAGCCTCAGTTACACCAAAGGGATTCATCAACCACACAAAGGCCCAGAAACAGCAGAGATGTGTTCATTAAAGACTTCCACAGCATGACTCACAGACACGGAGTCTACATGCTCCTGATTGTAGCACAATCTGTATATTCCTTTAAACTGCCACTGATCACTGAAGCTAGTGACACATTGAGAGGAGCACGTGTGGGAAAAGGAGAAGTCTATGCTGCGAGCTGTCCATCCAGTCTTGGAGATGATGTGATAGGGTGCAACCCAAAGCTCATCTTTGTTCTTAGCACCTGAAGCGTGCATCCATCCAGGACACTAATTATCGGCAGTGGCTAATTGGCTTGCAGGACCTATATACAGGCTCATGTGACAGCTACACACATCCTAATCACCCAAAAGTTGTTCATTGTAGCAGGCAGAATTAACCAATGGTAAGAAACTGGAGTAGAATATTTAACCTTCATTAAAATAGTCATTAAAACGGTCCTTAAAATACTAAAAATGGCAGAAATGTTCATTTACCTGCTCTCCTTCTTTACACACATGCTTCTTTTGATTAACACAACTAAAGTCTAAAGACAAAGAACACATGGTGTTACGCAAGGCTGATGCTAATGAGAACCCGCAGCCCAGATATGTTTATCAACCACCTTTAATCTGCACTTTTCTAGACCCCAGCTATAACAAGCAGCGCACTGCTAATTATCCTGTGCAAAGAAAAGGCCTTCCTGGTGTCAGGCAAAAGTCTGATGAGTGCTGAACGGAAATCCGAGATGTGGTGTGTCAAAAAATTATCCTCATTCCGGCTATAGAATTTATTTTCATCAACTTTTTAAAAAGACAAATACATCATTTTTAACATAACATCCCTGCTTTTCAATACAGGTTCTCCATCTGTCAAGAAGCTTTCGTATTCCCTCAATAAAAAATGTTTTAGGCTGAGCTGTGAGCCACGGATGCACCACGGTATTCATCTCTTCATCAGTGAGTCTTCGTCTTCACAGGGCTTCTTTCAGGGGACCAAACAGGTGGTGGGGCAAGATCAGGACTATAAGAAAGATGCTTTAATGTCTCAAAAGAAGTTTTTGGATAGCGTCGACAGTATGGGTAGAGGTGTGTGCGTGTGCTTTGTCAGGCAACAGCATAATGCCCATGGATAGCAGTGCTAATTTTAGGCTTCAGCTTTTCAGTGAGCATCTCACTGTAATAATGCACTGTTGCTTGTTGAACCTTTTTTCTGATAATGTCCCAATACTGGCTCTGGAGAATATCAAAAAACTGTAAGCATCAATTTTACAGCTGATGGTTGACTTTTGAACTTGGAGATTGAGGATGTTTCCATTCCATAATCTGAAGTTTACTCTCAGGCTGATGGTGGAGTTTTATTATAACTGGAGTGTTGATAATTTTTGACTCCCCCTCACCATATTTATAAGAGTTACTGAATTCTGAAACTACATTTACACTCAGTGCATTTATGACAGAGAGAGAGAGAGAGAGAGAGAGAGAGAGAATGATGTGACTGACTCAAAGTCAGGCTGGTTTGTACTTGATGCATGATTGTGTGTGCACATACAGAAGCAGCAGCAGCATAAGTGGCTTTGCTCACACAGTTTCCTGTGTAATTTATGTATATCTAAAAGATTTAAAAGTGACGATTACTAGATCTCATGTCAGAAACAAAACATGCCTGTCCATCAGGTTTCCAAGTGAAACCATAAAATATTTATTGAATTTTTTGCTCGGGGATGTTAAAAACACTGACAAGTTCTGCCTCTCTGCTCTGTCAACTGTCATCATCATGACTGTTGTCATGAGCTTCATCACAGATCAGAAACTATGACACTACCAAGTACTTACTAGAAAACCCAAACGATTGGTATGCAAAACAGACCTTTTGGTGGGATTGGAGGCAACATGAGAGGCTTTTAAAATTCAAACACGAACTGTAAGAGAAAACCCAGTTAGTGTTAATACTCAATAACACAACGGTAGTGTACTTAGCCCAGGCTGTTGGGAATGGAAATTTGGCGACCTCGCAAATCAAAGATTGAAATAACATGCACCGTATTTTAAATGTGGCTCTGTCTAAATGGGACTCCTGGTAACATTTAAATACATTAGCATAATATTAATAATGGGCTTTTGTTGTGCGTGTTTAAATTTGTAAAATCAAGCGAGCCCTAGTCTGGGAACCCTATAGATGTCTTAGAACATCTATATTAAATGATTTTTTGAAGTTTTGTTATAAACCTATTGTGCAAAACACAATTCAATAAATTACAGATGAGAGATGATGGAACCAAAGACAACTATATTTACCTGCTATGGATATTGTTTTGAGCTTTGACATGACTGCCTGAAGTTAATGACCAGATTGCTAAATCAAATTAGCATGCTGGCAGGGTGCTTTTAAAGCAGCTGTTTAGAAAGATGATCAACAGAACAATTTGGCATTTTTAGAAAGCTTATTACTCTCCACCCCGCTACGTTGATCTAACCAAATTGCCCTAATGACAAAGTGACATTTTGTGTGCCTGTTTTGTACAAAGGGAATATTTTTCCATTACAAATAACAAGACCTTTAATGGAGTTGGACATCCAGAACTGAGTACACACGTTTATCTTCCAGAAATTCTGCATTAGATGCATATTGGCCTATTAATGACAGATGTCCTTGTTTGGCAGGCATACAAAGAATTAAGCTTGAGGAATTTGCAAAAATGGCTATAATCAGTCAGAGATTACAAACCCCATTTCCAGAAGACTTTCTTAAAATGCAACAAGAAAACCTGAAATCTGTCATTTGTTCATTTACTTGCTCAAAGTAATGTCATTGTTTTAAGTGATGAACTTAATTTAGAAATTGATGGCTGCAACACTCAAAAAAAGTTGGGACAGAGGCAAAACAAGACAAGAAAACTACTTGAAAAGGTTTTACAAGTAACTTTACAAGGAAGTTAGTTTAACTGGTAACAGGTGACTACTCATGCAAAATTACTAAATAACTAAACTTGGAACATTAATTCAACTCAACTGAATGGGAGTTAGACATAATTCCCTATACAAAGGGCAGGAAATATGTCCTATAGTATCGTTACCCACGTGCTCCAACTCCAGTGTTGGATCACACAACTCTACATTCACACATTCATACATGCAGAAACACCTAGGACTAATTCAGAAAACCAATCCGCCTACTGCCATATTCACCAAGATGGTACAAACATTCATGTATTCATTTTGTAACTGTTTTCTCCTCATCAGAGTGCAGTGGATCTTAAAGCCTATCCCAGGAACACTGGGTGTTCACATTGGATGGGAAAGGGTATGCACTGACGTCACGTTCCCGCCAGAACACTCTTCCCTCAGTCGGACTGAGTAGCAAAACATTCATTAATTAATTCATTCATTCATTCATATTCTTGACCACTTATTCCTTTTCAGGGTCACGGGAGAGCCGGTGCCTAGCTGGCAGCA
>JANCOA010000040.1:6578889-6594246 GCA_024363135.1 Leptodoras oyakawai
CTCCACACAGAAAGGACCCAGACCGCCCCACCCGGAGATCGAACCCAGGACCTTCTTGCTGTGAGGCGACGGTGCTACCCACCGAGCCACCGTGTCGCCCTTGTGCAATATTTTGTGTGGGTTATTTAATATTGCTTCATTCTTTCCCTCAGAACACAGAGTACTCGATCAATTTCTATCATAAATATGATTGATTTTAGCAGCGTGCTTCACTTGTTTAGTGAGTCAGTAATTACATAATTGACTGATGAGGCTTTCTGGTGTTTCCGATTGCCTTGTTGCTTTGTGACATCTGTGCTCTGACTTCACAAGCAAACGTTAAATAGCACAAAAGAAAATTACATCATTGCACACAAACAGGCCCACAGTTTAAGTACAACTTTTATTAATACTGGGATCATCACAGTGCGTTTTGTTACAATAGCAGTGACTAAAGTTAACAAAATGAGAATAAATCTTACAAAAAAGGAATATTTGTCATCAGCAATAGAGGCAGATTAGCTTCAGAAAAGAAAAAAAAACAACACAATAAATTAAAGTGAAAAAGGACAGAGATATAGAAGCAGAACAGAGACGAGAGCACCTGTAGTCTTACTTGACTCCATTGGAGGAACGGTGGGGGTTTCGTACAGGAAAAAAAAGCACACTTTGTTTTTCTTCACAAGTATGAGAACTAGGAAAGTGGTTTAAGAACAGTGGCTAAGGTCAGGTCACATCGATGCAGAATTCTAATGGTCAGACGTATCTAAGTGAACATGTTTCTGTGAGAGAAAACCGAAGAATTTATGCTCTTTTGTTCAGAAGACAGAAAGGCGCTGTTTAGAGATTGGACCAGGTTGCCATGGTACCTGATTGCATCACACTGCCTGTTTGGCAGCGCTAATAACAAGAGGAAGCATAGGTTCCACTGATGGCTGATATTTCTGAGCTTGAGAATGAGTGGGTGAGAACGAGGGGGCATTATCTACGTAAATCAGGCCTCCAGTAGAAATATGATGAGCAATGCAAGGCCAAGAGGATGAAAGACATACTGCACTTTTAAGTTTGGGTGATTCTTAGACTTCCAAAGCACATTTAACACAGGATATTTACCTTTTTTTTCAGAACAGCAGCTACTCTTTTCCCACTACTGGGGAAATTACATCACAAGCATTAATGGCAACAACTGTACTATCACTGTTAATCAGCTTTTGGTAAGTAAACAAATAGAAAATTGCAATGTGTATATGGATAATTCCTTAAAAAGGGATTTTAAAGCAGTAATGAATAACCTTCTATTTAATTCTGTTTAACTGAAATCAAGGAGGTAAGTTAGTCCTAATCAACAGCAAAGATCAAGCAAAAAAGGAAGCACAATTATTAAGAAATGTGTAAGTATGTACAGATGCATGACAGAAGACGATCATATAGGATGAGTTTTGTTTTACAGACTGTAGTCTAGTTCATGTACAGTAGAACAGATCACTAAAGTTCATATCCCAAGCCGCTGATGGATTTAGTAAAGAAATAGGAAGGAGTGAGAGCAGAGCTTCACCTGGTCGCCTGTGTTAATGCAAGATATCAATTTTCATCAGAAGGATTTCATTAGCTTCTCATGCTGAAACAGTGTGTAGCTCAGTCACACCGGCCACAATCAGTGCGCTGTTTAAAATGTGCTAGCATAAAAATAAGAAATACAAAGCATACAAAGATGGATGTTTGACTATTGGCTGCATATGAATAATGCATAAAGGAAGGAATTTGAACAAGCATGACCTGCATGTTGGAAATGACTGACTTGTTGAATGATTCAAAGAGATGTTAGAGAAGAGGAAAATATAGACAAGTAAGTCAGCTAAGTACTGAGACAGGTGATACAGCAGGGGTAGCAGGGGTGTGTTTGCGCCCGTGTGCTGAGTGACGGTATAGTTCAGTGGTGCCAATAGCCAGGATTTCATTCAATTTACCTGAATTAGTAACACACTACACTACAATTGTTTACTGCCTCCAACAGTTCGGGTTCACATTTCCAACGCACAGTGTTAATACTGCATTATTTTCTGTTGGAATGGAGTTTTGTTACTGTGATGCACTGGTGCGTGTAAGCAAATCAAATTAGAAATGTGTGATTTCACGCAATACGCTGAAGAGAGCTAAACAAAGCTGGTTTTGTGGACAGATTGTATAAACAAAGTGAAAATATAAACAATAAAAAAAATAGGTTGAAATGCCTGACCAAATCATTTATGATCACTGAAGAATACAATAAACATGAATGATTTGGCTATCCAGCTATGCTGAGCACAGTATCACAGATAATACACACTGCTCTTCTGTGCTTATCTTTCATTTGTGCGCTTATAGTTGACACATTGAGATCGCTTTGAACAACTCGTACACTGGACTCATTATAACTGGGTTCGTTAGGCCAATCACTAGGTGCTGTATAGTTCTATAGGCATATGTGCTGCTTGTTGTCTGTCAGTCACTGAGGAAGACACTTTCACTTCAGGGTGATGGAAACACTTTCAATGGAAAAATGGTCAATTCTCAGGTTTTATGTTTGATTTTCAAGCAGGGAGCTGAAGAAGAGGAAGAGGAAGAAGAAGAAGAAGAAGCATGAGATTGCGCTGGGAGGAGATGAAATAATTCGTTCTTCAACGAAAGTTTAGGAAACACTAAACCGTTTAAGATTTTCTGTTTTAATACACCTAATTGAACAACAGTTACAGATATTAGAAACCTACATAGCCAATATAATGCGCAATATAGTACTAGCTCATGTGGTGCATACTCCCTGTAAGATTGTCAGCTAATATTCTAAGGTATTTTCTTTGTTTTTCTGAAGAATCTAAGGTCATAAACTAGTGTCACCACATGAATTACCACACAGATTGCCATGCTAACTGACTTCCCTGAATTGCCATGCTAACTGACTATCTGTTCGAGTATGTCGCATTATTCGCTTACCTATACTTCACCAAACAGTCTAACCCAGCAAGCTAATATAGCTAGATAAAATTTAGAAAAAAAATCTCTAAATAACTTCTAGAACTGCTAGACAGTATGCTTCCATGAATAAGCTAGTGACACTTGAGGCTAAATAGTCTAAACTAGCAAGCAAACATAGCTAGCTTGCTTAGTAGAGTCGGGTTTCCTTGCTAACTTTTAGAAATGCTGTTTATTCAGAGTGGGAGCAGTTATAGTGTCTGTGCGCTGAATGATTTCATTAGCTATCTAGGGCTCTAATATGTATATCTATTGATTTAACTTATCAGATAATTGAGATCTTGTTAAGCTGTGCAGGGAAAAAAACAGTTCAAATTTAGCTCTTAGCTCATGGAATGGAACTTGACACCCTTGATAGAGAGAAGCAGTGAGGATGATAATTCTTTAATTGTTTTGTTCTCCTCCTTATGTCTCCATCTCCCAGTGCAATTTAATCATTCCTTCTTAATGTTTTCATGCCTGCCATATTTTGCGGTTTTGCATCCTCATTGATTATATCTTTCTTCTTCACTCTGATCTTCTCTCTTTCTTTCCTCCTCCTGTCTCTTGGGCTGTCTCACACTCAGTGCACGGCTTCGTTTCA
Source organism: Leptodoras oyakawai (assembly GCA_024363135.1). Classification (NCBI taxonomy): domain Eukaryota; kingdom Metazoa; phylum Chordata; class Actinopteri; order Siluriformes; family Doradidae; genus Leptodoras; species Leptodoras oyakawai. The sequence goes on from JANCOA010000040.1 coordinate 6,582,461, forward strand.
GGGTCAGTATGAAATATCACAGCAACATAAGCGCAACAAGAAATTAGCATGTTACACATTCAAACCATATATGAATACTGACTTATAATTAGACGTGATCTTTTTTTTTCCTTCCTTAAATTTGACTAGACACTCTGCTATATTGCTGTCATGGACTTTCTTTCTTCCCTTCTCCCAAACTTCTGGACAATGTGTCAGGGTTCATTTTAACCAGTGAGAGTAGTACAGTTATCGTCCACGTCCTTTTATAATATATGTATCTACTGTATATATGCCATTATATATACAGAGCCGTACTGAACTTCCTGAAAGAGTGATCATCATTGCACCTGGCATATAATACCAGTCTCGTGCCTCTCTCACACCATTCCTTCTGTTACAGTCTTAAACGCTCTTGCAAAGCAGATACACTTTTTTTTTTATTCCTAAAAGACAGGCATTCCTAAAACAGAGTGCTCTATTTATGCAAAATAAATAATCCCAAAACAAATATTAATAAGTATTATGTGTCCATTTAGTCGCACATGTAGTGGTCATTTCGAGCGACAGAACTATGCGAGACGGCAGGGGTTATAGTGAACCATGGGAGCACAGAAGGTCACTCACAGACAGATACTACAGGACTAAAACAGTGTGTTGGCCACCCATTACCCACTCCAAATCCAACAGGCATTCTTTCCCGTCACAATTTGAAATGGGTACTCACAGGAAACCGCTGCGTCCATGCGATATTTTATAAAATGCCACATTGTTTAATTTCATAACATGTCCTATTTTCTAGATCAGGCAGTGGAATGCTCACATTATAAAGCACTGGATGTCTAGCCTTCGCCTGTTGCGTTTCTGAACCTCATTTCTCTCTGTGGTTCCACACCAGACTCTACACCGAATCTCTTTCCTTTTGCTTTCATACGACTACCAGGTTTGTGCCTTCATCTCAGCTCATTTACCAACCTCCAGGGTTTCTAGCTGAGTCAGAGCGGTGTGGTTGGAGGCTCAGGATGTAAAGTTGAGGCCAAATCACCTCAATTCATATTCTAACTCAAGCTCTTAATTTGGAAGAGTTTACAAAAAAGAATCACCACCAAAACTCACTCTTTCTTTTACACACCAGATTCACTTCCTTTTTCACTCTTTTCACGACAATCTCAGCATTTTTTTTCTGCATCCGTTAGGGCAGGGGTGCTCAGCTATAGCTGTGTATGGCCAGAAGTCAGTCCAGTTTGGTGATTTTTCTGTTCTAACACACCTGCTAGATGTGCTAGTTTTTATATATCCTCTTCTTCTTTTTTTCACTTGGTAATGACTGATGCACTAACTGTATGTCAATGCCCTTCTGACATTTCTAAATGGGCATTTTGGAATAGTATATTCTAAGAAGTCTCAGATATTGTATGAGGTGATATATTAGCCAGCTAGCCACTGCTATGCTTGATATGACCTGATTTGTTGATTTTAGCATTAATTATTATTATTTATAAATATTTCTTAAAAATCAACTCTGAAATTCTGTAACTCATGCTAGACAGCTAACTAGGCATGGCATGGTGTATTATTGAAGATTCATCAGTGTTGATCTTCCCCAATCTTTTGAGAAATCCTGTTATGAGGTTTGCTCATGGTAAGCAGCTACTAAGCAATGAAGATTATGAACGTTTATGACTTAAAAATTGTCAGAAATTCTGTTATGGTTGCTCTTGATAGCCAGCTGGCTAACCATTTTTTGTAAGACTTTGGACAATTCTTTTGAAAACAATGAAACTGACCTCCCTGAAGAGTAAAATAAAGAGAAAGATAAATCAAATCAGACTATCCTTTCTTCATCAGCCTTTGGGTATATTCACTTGCTTCTCTTTGCAGATCCTAGGCAGCCATTTAAAAAGGTGATATTGCTAATCTAAAAATGGTCTATGGTATTTATTTTCTTTAACATGCACAGATCACCAAACTGTGCTGGACATTAGCCCTACAAGCCCTGAGTTTGCCCCCTGCTTTAGGGTTAATCAGCTCTTCTCCTTTCAGTATTTACTGTACACAGTGCACCTACACTGCCTCCTAATGGCCAATACTATTTTTCAAAGTGCTTGGCTTCCTCTTTGCCTTTCATGGCCTCCACATCCTTCCCCTAATAACACAAATAGAACCAAATTACCCAAGGCTTTGCCCCGTGTACAACCTCTGCATCTACATACATTAAAAACTATTCTTGTAATTCTGCCTTCCTTCAACCGCTGAACAGAAAGATTATTGCTCCACATTATATTGGCATTTTTTAAGGTCAGTTCTAAAAAATACATATACCTGAAATACACACCTTCAACTTCAGGATCTGCACTCAAGGTTATTTGCTTAGAAATAAACAAACAAGCTAACAGAGGTTTGCTAAAAGAAGATCATTTCCAAAACCACTAGCTGACCTGCAGCAGAGCCCCGCTCATCTTCAGCCTGAGTGACAGTCACACTCGCAAATCACAGCTCTGTTGCCATTGATTCAGGTGGCAGTGTGATGTCACAGAGCTGGAGGTGGCAGTGGGGCAAAATACAGGGAGTCTCTTTACGAGACTGTCCTCCATACATTAAGTGAGCTTTTCCAGCACTAATTCCTGGAGTCCAGAATTAGGGGATATTTGTGTTTTCAAAGATCTTTGTCCCCTAATGTGCCGATTCCTTGTTCTTGCATCTGCCCAGTGTCTTGCTAGAGCCTGACTATCCTGCCATGATGGGTAGTGTTAATAAGACAAACATGCGTCCAGACACGCTACAAGTTACAGTGGCCTGAGCCTGTTGTTATTAGAATTTTACTTCTATTTTTTCTCGTGATCGTTACTTACTATAACGACTTCTTTTAAACATTGAATTGATTTTTTTTAATCCTCTTCTTTTCATAGGTGGTTCTCTTCAGAGTCCATGCCGAGTGCTTTTTTAAAACTGCACCTTCATTTATCTCTCTAATAGCTGTCACAATATGCGTGGTGCCGAACGGTCATTGGAGATGGTCTTGCGCAGCCGGACGCCTCGGCGGATAGATACCAGCATGTCCTCTCCTTCCTGCGGGGGACATTTACTCTGTGGATCGCTCTGGCCCTCTGGTGCCAGTGAGGGAAAAGGGTACTGGCCATCTCCCAGGGCTTGGGCACTGGCCACCAGCTCACCAATCTTTTCCACCAGACTGTGACGGTTAGCGGCTAGCAGCTGGTCTTCTTCCCCTGGCTGGCCATACACACTCATCTCGGCACCTGCTGTGCCCCATGCTGCATTGGGCAGGCTCAAGCGCTTCGGTGAAGCCTTTACGTACTCCAGAGCAGCAGGAGAGGAATCGTCTGCTGCATAGAACACACACTCCTCACTGCCTACGCGTGTTGGAGGTCCTGGGTAACCACCGGGCGAGTCAGGCACGGTGGGCGTCTTAACTGGCACTATGGGTGGCCGAATAGGGATAGGGCCTGCATTAGAGAGGGTGCGCCTCACACCGGGCTTTGTGGATGGTGTTCGGCGGATGGTGGCGGTGCCAGGAGTGCCTGATCCTCCACCCCCACCACCCGAGCCTCCCTGGGCACCCATGGCACTGGGCAAACCAGCTGTGCTGGCTGGCCGTTTGGTCTGGATCATGCGGCGGTAGTTCTGAGCAATATTGCTGTGCCGTGGGATTGTGGACGATTTATCAAATTCAGATTGCCCATCAGCTTCGGTGTCACCATTTACAGAGTAACAATCATAATCAGAGCCTGGAGGGGCATAAGAAAATCAGAGGAATTCATCAATGAAAGAATAAGCAAACTAATATTAAAAATAATACTAATACTAATATTAGGTTATTGATCTGATGGGTGTCAGTGGACTTCCTTACCACTGTTTTATTTGCCAATTTCATTAACTCATTAATACCCATGTTGGATCACAAGTCCACTCTCCTGGCCTTGTGACTACTAAACTCCCTGTCACCCCTTGTGTATGTGTATGTATGTGATAAACATGTGTTTACCCTGGGAGGGAATAGTATCCTCAGAGCATGACGGTGTGGTTGTTTGAGTGCTGTATCCACTGGAGTATTGAAGTGAGTCTCTGCTGCTCTTCTGCTGCTCCATACTGAGGCCACGAGTAAGCACCATGGCCAGGTCACTGGCTGCAGGGGACACCTCCTCACCATGCTGGAATATTGAATATATATATATTGAAAAAACATCATTAAACAGACACATCATACACTGTGTGGCCAAAAGTTTGTGGATATGCGATACATGATCTTTGAGCATCTCAATCCAGATTTAGTCCCTGATTTGCTGTTATAATAACCTCCATTCTTATTCCATTAGATTTTAGTGTGTCACAATTCCAGGGAGTCAGATACAAGTGCAGAGAGTCTTTAATGGTCAAAGAACTAATAAACAAACAAAGACAGAAAAAAGAACCAAAAAAACTAAAACAACTAAAACCAAAGGATTAGACTAAGGCAAGACAATGGAAGGCAAGGCAAGGGAAATTCAACAGGAACATAAAAGATACTCAGAGTGTAAACATGACAAACAGTAACAATATAACCTAATGCTTGGCACCTAAGGAGAGAAAACGCAAAACTTAAATAGGGAGACTGATTAGGGGAACACAAACCAGGTGTGCACAAACACAGTAAATGAGCCAGACAACAAAGAAAGACATTAAGAAATTGCGAGGGTGGTCTTGAGGGGAATTGCCCATGATGAATGTGACAACACGGCCATGGGGATTTGACCATTCAACCACATCCACTCCAACTCTGACAAACCATGGCTGGAACATGATTGGGCCCCTTAGTTGAAGTGAAGAGAAATCTTAATGCTAAAAGACATCCTGTGTGCTGTAAACTTTGTGGCAACAGTTGGGAAAAGCCAACATATGGGTGTGATGTTGGGGTGTGCACGAACTTTTGGTCACGCTGTGTACTGTGTCATAATTAAATTTATTCACAGATCTTCAATAACTGCTTTATCTTTGTCAGGATTGCAGTGGTTCTGGAGGCTATCGAGAGTGTGAGGTGGGAAATACATGGGCAGGACATTAGTCTAATACTGACCATGCATTTAAACACTCATTCACACCTGTGAGCATTTTTCTTTTTGCAATGTATACAGTTTATCACTCTGGATCTGTAGGGAGCATGGTCATGTCTTCTACAATGAGATCTTTGAAGGGCTCCCCTCCATATGAATCAAAATTGTCATCTGTAGTGCATCTTTATGTCACCATTAGCTGTCTCATTCGAGGGCCTTGTGTTGTCTTTTTTTTTTACATCTTCACTGTGGAATCAAGGTGCCTGAACAGATTAGTATAAGACTACCTGAGTTCATTAGTCTCATACTTCTATGCAGCACCTTCATTGGACAGGGAAGGACATTATTGTAATCATGATTATATTGGCATTTTGTTAGTCTTTATGAACTTTACCTTAGCAGCAATGGTAGCAGGGGTCATCCTGGCCCTCTGGGAATCATCAGGATGCACCCCAGCATAACCTTGAGATTGGGGCGATGATTCCAGTTCTCTTGTTTCTTTCCTCCTCTGGAGTGTGTTGGCTGCTGGCTGCTCAAGCAAGCCTGCCTTGGACCAATCCTGAAAGAGTAAGCATGGTTATTTCATTGGAACAAACAGCCTATCCATTTTTTCTTGGATCTCGCCCACAAACCAGCAGCTTGAGTGTTCTTTCACGGAAATACTCTTGATGTGTGCGTTTAGCACTGGCCTGTACAATTTGTATTAGAGTTGAGTGAACTCAACATGGACTGGAAGAGGTGTACCATCCTTGGCCTGCTCTGTTCAGCAAATCTCTAAGCACAGAGATTTAAAATAGAGGAAAAACCAAAGGCTTATTTTAAGGAGCAAAATGAGGTAATGGATGAAGTTAAGCAGGAAATGAATTTAAAGCAATTAAAAATAAGCATTATTCAGGAAAAGGTAGAAGCAAAAGAAAAAAAAATATCTGCAAAGAAATTATGTCCATGGGAACAAACCTTCCAGCAAGGAACCTTTGATGTGGGAGAGGAAGTGTTGGATCCGGGGGAGCAACTATAGGGTGGGGACGCAGGAAGTATGACAGAGAAAGGTCTGATGGTGCCAGTGTGAGAGAGAGCAGGGCGGAAGGTAGCGAAGGACGAGCCAAACTGCGGAATGGAAAGACAAGATTGTAAGATGTAGCACGCCCACAGCTTTGTGACCCGGAAGCAGAGGCCAAGCAAGGGGACAAAATATATAGTGGAAAAGACAAAAACGGTCAGAGCGTGCAGAACAGAGGAGTTGAAGTCAAAGCATCCACTAATTCCTTACACTGACATTTTCACTGCACCATACTTACACAACAGTAATAAATCAAAAGCACAACTGAATGAATATACAAGGTTTTATTAATAAATACCTATAAATACTTACTCAACTTGGACTAGGGTCCAAAAGTCTGTTTCCACTATGATGCTATGAAGAACTGTTTATTACTTTGGATAAGAAAAATCTATTACTATTTTGTCTAATAGTCCTCAAAACAATACATATCTATCGATCAATTGATCAATAGATAGATAGAAAAGAGATAGCAAAAATGCTTATGAGTCAGTATGAGATATTAGGACTATTAAGACAAATTATGATAATTCAGAAAGTGTGTGAACACAATGTATAAATATACTGTATGATATATACATTTGATATTATTATATATCAAACAAGTTTGGAAGAACCTTGTATAAGATGAAATGTATGTAAATGGTGCAAATGGTTAGTAGTAATGGGGAAAATGTCAATAGACAATTGATGCACAAAAGTATTACCTTATGTATTAGCTGTGGTCATGTTATGGTCATTTGTAAGGACTAAATGCCTTCATGATAATGAGAATAGATGGCCTTGTAGAGACATTTAGTTGGTCTCAATAAAAAAAAACTAAAATTGTTGTTAGACATGGCTTGAATAGCGATGGCCTTCATATGTGATATGTCTGTATCCAGGTTCACTCGAAAACTACTGATTACAAGTGGATCAGAGTTCAGTTTCAAAAACTTTCACAGAAAATTCTAGTGCATCTAAAAAAAATAATATAGTGGAAAAAGTTCGTTTTTTCATAATTTAATTTGAAAAAGGTAAACAGTCATATATTTAATATTAATCGCATGTCAAGATTTTTTTTCATTTTGATCATTATGGCTTGTAGCTCATGAAAAGCAGAAATCCAACATCTCAAATGATTAGAATCATATATAATCAATATAAAATATGACAGTTTACATTTTTCAAATAAAATTATGAAACAAATGAACTTTTCCCACTATATTCAAATTTTTTAGATGCACTAGTAAGCTTAAGTGAAAATGCTTATAGCACCTTGTTGATATTTAAGTACAGGAACACACAGGCCAGTGGAAAACCTTAAAATAAATAGTATATATACAGATAAATAAAAATATATCTGTGTGTGTGTGTGTGTGTGTGTGTGTGTGTGTGTGTGTGTGTGTGCGTGTGTGCACTTACTGTTGTAGGAGAGCTGCATTCACTCACTGACTGACATGTTTCTGAGGCTTCTGAAGATGCTGAACTTGATGACTTCTAAAGAGCAAAGAGAGCATAAAACACTTTAAAACCCATCACATCTTCTTCCTGTTTTACATATTACTGCACTGAGTCCTTCAATTATCACTGTTCATCTAATACTGAAAACGGTTTCTTCTTTGACCTCATTTGCATTTTGACTCCTTTCAGTAAAATCTTATTTAACGATGGGAGGTTAAACCCTGATTTACAGTTATACACCAAAACATAAGAGACAGGTGCAAATATATACAAAAAGCTATTCAAACAAAACATTAGACATGCGTCCTTTTTTCCTTTAATGCATGGTTAAGTTTCCCTTATAAGAGCAGCTCCATTGCTGTCAGGTAAGGATTTTACCAGTGTCTTGAGATGGTTCCCATCAGTAGCTCACTCTTATATATAGTGTACAAATCATCTAGAATTTCTGTGTGCCTATGTGTCTGTTTCACCAGATAATCCCACAAGTTTGGTCTGCTGAATCTGTAGGCCAGACAGAGTGTCTTAGAATTACGTCATGCTCATCAAACAAGTCGCATACAAATCCTGAAGTGCAGGACATATTTTCTTTCAAACTATAGGAGCAGGAATATCAAAATAAGAGAGCAATGGTTATTTCACTGTTTGTCCTCTCAGAGCCACCACATTTATCTGAAACTTAGCAAGAGCTTAAGCTCTGCCTATTGGCCATAATGACATCATGTATCTCTAAAAAGTTTATTTTCTGTTATATGGCAATTTATGTGTCATTATAATATGCTTTATAAAAAAAAGTATGAAGTATAAACTACACTAACTGCCCTAAGCAGAATAAATCATACTGTTTATAAATAACGGTTACCAATAATGGGCCATTTGTGTAATAAACTATTTACATTTCTGCATATTTAATTAGATAAAGCCTCATTTGCATAAATACAGTAAGTATCATTTTAAACTGTTTTTAAGTAATTAATTATTATTATTCTTTTATGTATTACCACTAAAAGACGGGATTTTTTGTTTCATAAAATATGCAAATGTATTCATTTTTAATTAGAGAAAGCTTCAATTGCATAAATAAATAACATTTAAAAATGTTCTAATACAACAAATACTTGTAAGAATATCATCTTTTTTTTTTTTAATGACCCTAATCAGCTGTATTCACCAGTCTCGTGCTTGGAGAGTAATGGCTCTGACTGTGAAGCAGTGATACCTGGCTAGTGATGTCCAAGGGCATGGGTGAGGGGGGTTTGGAGTAGATGTTGGCATCCTGAGAGATGAAGCCCGAGTCATGGGAAGAGACACTGCTGAGGCGGTGGGCACCTCCTGGAGGTGGATGTGCCAGGCTGCGGTAGCGACAGGACGAACTGGGTGAGTGAGATTGCGAGCCTCCCGACGAGCGAGAGGCACTACTGTGGGCGCTGTTCACACTGCTGCAGGGCGAGGGAGGCACAGCAGGCACAAAGGACACAGATGGGTAGGAGGTATGGAGGTGGGGTTCAGGATGGTTTGAATATTAATGAGTCATGCAGTGGATTTCAAAAGGGGCGTGATAGGCAAAAAGGATTATTCAGAAGCATGAGAAAATATGAATGGACATATGAAGGTCAAAATAATGGAGTAAGCATGGAAAAATGAATAATGCGGTGATGAGACAAGGAGTTTGTAGTGGAATGCAATAAGAAAAATAACAAAAAGCCAGAGGTGCATAATTGGTGAATGTGGGATATTTATGAAGGGAATGAGAGAGGAAGGAAGGAGAACAACATGGAAGACACACAGGTTGGAGAGAGTGTAAGAACGTGAGACACCAAGGTATGACCTGACACTGTATAGGACACAGGGCCTGGCATGGACAGCAAAGCAGATGTCCAGACATGGACACTTCCTCTACCTCCATGCAAGGCTACACACATACACACATACATGGGCACATGATGGCAATTTCAGACAGCACACAAAAGTCTAACCTAAACCAATCTAGAAGTATTTTGTTTAAAAGTATACTAAATTTCATTAAGTTAAGTTTCATTAATTTCATTTCATTTTTCAAAGACCTGTAGTTCATATTTATTATTCATAATTCCCAGTATCACTAGTGGAAAACAAGACAATGGAAAATTGATCCAATTCCAATACGTATGTTACTAATCCATATGTTTTTTTAAAGCATTTAAAAGCAAGACATAGTGAAAAGAGAAGGATTGCAACTTAAAAGGACCGTCCTTTGGGTCACCTCAGGCTGCACTTTTTTGTATGAGCCACACAAATGTGTCTGTGTCAGTGATTCTGACTGGTCAGGATGGGTTTATATTAATGTGATTGTGCTAATATTTGATCATTTCTTTAGCAAAACATTACACAGGGATTTGTACAGCAGATCCACCAAATAAATCTATATATACATAAAATCTATAAATGTTTATAGATCTTTAAAAGACAAAGAAGATGTTTATTTAACAGTTTAGAAGGAGTCTCCAGTGTCACCACTACTAGGAGGTACAGAGATCTGGGAAAGGACAGAGAGTTTTGTGGTTTCTCTCTAAAATGAAAAATGTAAAATAAAGCTTTTAACATAAGTGATTAGAGGAACTTTTTTTTCCATGGAAGCTACACCACATTAAATATAAATCTACATAGATAAATCAGATGGTGTGGTGTGCTTTAATAAATAATAGATGTTTAACTGCATTTCATTGCTTACTTAGTTTCATTATTTAATAGAAATTCGACACAGACTTCTTCCGAAATACAAGTGATACGTTGTTATACGCCCCACATTATTTTTTTCAAGAAAATCAAAAGACTATTTTATTAATTTAAATAAAAGACTACTTTATTACTAATACTACTAATTTAGGATTATTACAATTGTGGCCCATTGGATTAAATGGGCTTAATGTTACATGCAAAACAATCTGCTGGGATCTGCAGTTTTACCACTCTTCACTACAGTGCATGTTGCTAAAGCATTCAGCACTGAGGCACAGTGATTTGTCTTGAAATCGACAGGCATAATCCATTTCAGATTACATCCCAGTAACACATTATTACAGTTCAATAGCCCACAATTCAGTAATAGGCCATCACAGGTAATTATAGTTTCACATAACCACTAAAGCTGGGCCATTATTGCTTTGTTTGTAATGGGCACCCAGACAGTTAGAGGATCATACACTGATGTTAACGCACATCTGGAATACAGAAACCGTAAAATGAACACGATGTGTGGGCTGGAGCAGCAGGTAGATAAACATGCAAGCACCACTTCAGCAGAACTCCCCTCACACACAGACACCATATCACACGTCACTTAAAGGCAACTTAGGCATTTAAAAGATGCATACGTAAACAACAGTAACAATAAAATGAAGTCAGGAATGCCAAACTCTCTTGGTCTCACCTGCACATGCTGCTTTTTCTAGAGCCGGAGCTACTAGGGGAGGATGGAGGTGTCTGGTAGGACCAGCTGTAGTCTGAACCTTTCAGATCCTTTATCACCTGACATAGAGAAGCATAGACAAATCCAAATATGTCTCAAAGCATGTACAAATGCTAGATGGTACATTTGTGTGGTTTTATTTCCAATCAACTGCCAAACTGCTATTTTTAATTGAGTGTCTGTTATGTTGAAGTTAAATTCTTTGTTAAATTCTATGTAACACAGTTCCATCAAAAAATCATAGTAATCATGTCATGGCAAAAAGTATGCAGACTGGTTTCAAACTACTGCCACAAATGTGGAAGTACATAATTGTTTATGTACTCAAACTCAGAATACAATAGCAGTGAGATTTCACTTCGCAGGACTTAAGTGTCCCAAACCTGTTCCTGCATGACATGCCCCTGTACACAAAGCAAGCTCCATACAGACAGTTAGTTAAGCATATTAAAATGAATATCAGAAAAATCCATGTTTTTTTTTTTGTCTCAGCTTTTCCAGAGATATACGCTGCTCTGGTGCACCCTTACCAGCAGTCTGTTACACTGTTACACAATGGTCTGTTATGAAGGAATAATAGACTGTAGAATGATATAGCTGACTGATCGGAATCAAGTATTCAACAAAGCCATGTAAGACAATGAAACTGAAAACTGAAACACCTGTCATTTTAGACCACAATAATTTATTAGTATGGTGTAGGGCCTCCTTTTGCGGGCAATACAGCGTCAATCCGTCTTGGGAATGACATCTACAAGTCCTGCACAGTGGTCAGAGGGATTTTAAGCCATTCTTCTTGCAGGATAGTGGC
>JANCOA010000040.1:6655569-6671749 GCA_024363135.1 Leptodoras oyakawai
AGAAATTTCCCAGGTCGCCCCACCCGGGGATCGAACCCGGGTCCTTCTTGCTGCGAGGCGACAGCGCTATCCACTGCGCCACCGTGCCGCCCTGAGACACATAAGTTTGTACATAAGTGTGTGTAAATAGAGTACATGAATATCATGAAATTGTCCTTAAATAGTACCTACAAATGTCAACCCAGGGGTGCTAAATGATACCACCATTCTGGTTCAGACTGTCATGGTCAAAATTAGAGATCTCATTAAAGGGAATCTAGTGTTTCACAATGGAACCTTGGGTAACCTTGGCCTGGATGCACTTTATAGCTGCCTCAGAAAGCCGTCTGCTGCCTGGAGTGACGTGTGGGTCGAACTGCATCAAGACTAAAGACGTCATCACATTTTTTTCAGTAACAACAATGTTTTCAGTGCATGCAAATTGGTAAGGTAAAGCACCAGTCATTAACATATTTATAGGAGTTTTTATCTATTTTTCTGGCTATCATGATCCAGATCCTGGAAGAACAGAATGATTGAGCTATGACCCCCAAGTCAGTTTACTTTGCCACCCTTATGCTGCTATATACAGAATATAATTTCTGTCATTAACATTTTGCTTCAAGTCTGAGAATACCACTTTATTACTCTTGTATGTGTTCATGCTGAGCTACAGGTTTAAAGATTACTCATTTGAGTTAAATTGCTGTGAGAGAGAGAGAGAAAGCTGTATTTTATTTATTGCCAGAATGAGGCATCACTGCTCCCTTTAGCAAAAGAGAATGCAGCTCATTCAAGTCCAATCAAGTTTATCAAGCCACACTTACATGTAAAGCAGAGGTGTCCAGTCTTATCCGAGAATGGCCGGTGTGGGTGCAGGTTTACTTTCCAACCAAGCAGAAGCCACATACTACTAAACGGCTAGATCCGTTGATTAGATTGATTCATTAACAACAGGTGGAATGAGGTGTGGCTCTTGCTTGACTAGGAGGAAAACCTGCACCCACACCGGCCCTTTGTGGATTAGACACGCCTGGAGCAAACCCTTCACATGGTGAAATCTTGACATTTTTACCTGTATATAGGTCTGAAAACTACATTTTTGAACTGAAATATATGCATATCCTAAGCACAAATAAAGTTCTAGGATTTGGTTACACCCTGAAATGAAAGGAAAACAGAAGAAAAAGCCAGCTTTTACTGTTTGTGTGGGGGAAAGCATTTTTCTGATAACACTGACATTACAGTGTCATGACCTCAGTGCAAATCTGAGGGCAAGAACGGGGTTTTTGGATGTTATGAACATGGTAAGAATGTAACACATTTGCTGTTTTAATATTACACCCTGGCTCAGTGGGTGGCACCGTCGCCTCACAGCAAGAAATCCCGGGTTAGATCCTTGGGTGGGGTGGTCTGGGTCCTCCCCGTGTCTGCGTGGGTTTACTCTGGGTGCTCAGGGTTCCTCCTACAGTCGTTAGGTTGATTGGTGTCTCTAAAGTGGCCCTAGTATGTGTGTGTGTGTGTGTGTGTGCGCCCTACGATGGATTGGCACCCTGTCTAGGGTTGTTCCTGCCTTGCGCCCTATGCTGCCGGCTAGGCACCGGCTCTCCCCTGACCCTGAAAAGGAATAAGTGGTTAAGAAAATGAATCAAATGAATGAATATTACACCCTCATATGGGGGAACCAGACTTGGGTGAACCATCATCTGGTCACAATTTGTTGTAGAAACGTTGCTAAATTGTGTATTTCTGGTTTTTTTTTTATCTCCATCACACAACATTCATGCTCGTATTATTATACTTGATGCATTTGACCTAACAGTTGACATACTATCACTACGTATTTGCCTGGCATATTTGTGTGCTTTTGTATGACTGGATGAAAGGATGACGGAGTATTGGACACCACTGCAAGGAAACACTAATAAATCACTGGACGTACTGAAGGGAGACTGAACCAAGACATTCTGACTAAAAAGAAGCAAGAAGCTCTACTCATCTTGAAGTAATCTTAGCATTATTAAGCGATGACTAACAATTAAGGCAAGTTTCTAAACTTAGTCACCGACACACAAGCTTCTAATGTCTAGCACAACACTGTATCATAGCGTCTGAACTCCTTCCAGCTTTGGAGGAGTTTTCATTGGACGAAGGACCAGCTACAGAGTTAAGTCGAGCATTAATCATATGTCAGGACTGTGACCAAACTAAAAAGTTCAGGTTTCAGACCTTCCAGAAACTTCTATAGCAGTTTTATTCAGATTCTTTTTTCAGACGTCAGCTAAAGAGTCAACTGAATGTTTGTTTTGACTGTGACTTCTGTTTTGGTACTGTAGACTTGTTTTGGCTGCACCATGCTTGGTGTCCTCATATTTCCGTTTTTCTGCTAAACTCAGTGGGCTCCCTTTGCTCTTACTGTGATCTTGGCATGGTGATTCGGTGAGTCGTGTGACTGCAGTGTTACTGCATTTGGTTGGGATCTTCAGTAGTGGTTTCTGCAAGCTTCTGCATTCTCTGGTCATATTTCCTCACAGTGGGGGATGCATCCAGCTGGAGTGAGCGTCTGTCATACAAACACACTCCTGTTCTTGCTGCTGTTGTTTCAGGGAACGTGACGAACCACAGACGGCCCCCAGACGATAAAGCAACTGCTAAGGCAATAAGGACCGTCAAGGCCAAGCAGCTCTGAGCTGAATCCATGATTTCTTCTAAACGTTATTCCAGCCTCTTCTACTCCATCACCCTTCATTTATCTCCCCCCCCCCCATTTCATGTAAACCTGTATTATATAGAATCAAAGCAAAGGCTACAGATACAAGGAACCTTAACGTACAAGCACATACAGCAGAGAACTGGACTGACAAATCCTGACAAAAACACTTTCTGCACACATATACTCCAAAGACTAACCAGGCTAAGGAGGCTGTGCGGTCTCCATGACAACTTGCTGGAATGTTGGGGCAATCATCAGCATGCTCGTCTACATCTCTCTCCTTCACTCGTGTTTCTCTCCTTTCACATAATCCCTACATCAAGTCCTTCAAGAGACTTCATTTAAAAATGATTACATGTTGCATTTTAGGCACAGGTACATTTTCCATCATGTTCAATGACACCAATTCGCCAAGCTATTTTAGCCATTCATGTGATGCCCCAAGATCTGAAAAAGTAGCAAAGAACAAAATGAGTGTGAAGCGTCGGTGGAGAGGAGGTGCTTTTTTGCATAATGCAGCTCAAAATGAGACAGATCCTGCTGAAAAGCTGTGCACCTTCTAGCTACATGACAAAGCAACAGGGTATTAACACCATTTTCCATATGTACCCTTAGGAAACAGGCACTTGTCTTTGTGAATGACCTTTGAGGATACAGGGGTCATGGTTACACCGGATAGGACCTTGGATGAGTTGAGGTTTGGGTAAACTGGTCTCTCTGGCTCTTGGATCAGAGTTTGTGTCAGTTCTCCAGTAGCAGCCAAGAACATTGACTAGGATAGCATAATCCCGAGAAATGCTCAAATCTAAATTGAGGGAAAAGACATCGGCAGAAAGCACAAGCATTTCTCACCATTGCTTTATCCTGATAGCTCAAACAAGTTTATCATGCCTTGTTACATCTTTTTCTTTGGGTGGCACATCCTGTCCGAGCTCTCACTTTCCCATGCTCATTTAGCTGGCCTCTATTCTAATCAGAGATCCATGGTTAAAGAAATAGAGTTGAACTTTAACCCCATAGCTTCTTAGAAGTGCTAAAGTTTAAAAATACAAGGGGAAGGCATTGAAAGGGGGCACTTCCACAGTTGAGCTCTGCTTCCGTTCTAGTTACACTCACATCCCTAACTTAACAGCATAGAGGTTTTGGTCTTGAGCCACAGTTAAAGAATAACATGGACTAAATCCAGCGATAGAAATTAGAGCACAATACAGAACAAGAACTCTTGCACTTTAGACACTAGAGCACCAGGTTTTGTAATGGACAGTGAGGGATGACCGAATAAAAGGTGCTCATGTAATAGTGGGAAGGACTGAACCCTACTACCAGATATTCTTTCCTTACTTTTCTAAAAAGGCTCCACTTTAGCCCCCCCAACACTGCTTCTTACTGGCCAGAAATAGACCAGCAAGGAACCCTAGGCTGCTCAGAGATCTCACACACTCCATTCTTCAGAAGGCTCCACACAAGGACGTTTTGGATGCACATTATCTTTGTGGGTGCAAAGAAGAAAAGCGCAAGCCGTCTCTCTTTAAAGACTTCCACTGAAGTTTGATCTTGGAGTAGCAAAGAGGAAAAGTGGATTTGGCTCCCTCCATCATCCATCTTGTATGACAGCAGCATGAGTAGGATGTTCATGCGATATGTGGAGATTTAGCCATTCCAGATCTAGAGGTAGGCTGGTTGAAGAGGGATGGGGGGGAAAAAAAAAAAAAAAAAAAGTTTAAAGAGCTTACATAAACCAACAGCATCCTCCATGCTGATGATTCACACCAACTCAACCTCTACATTTCAGCCCAGTGCACTGGTGACTCTTAAAGGCCACTTCTAATCTAGGGTGTTGGAAATGACGCATGCTGGGGAGGACAATCAAGCCCCCCCCCCTTTTTTGTATGGAAGCATGAAAAGCCAGGTACACTTTAATCACTTGCAGGTTTAACAAGGCTTTTTAAAGTAAACAAAATATTCTACACAGAAAGCCCACATTAGTACACCAACCCACTCAGACCATCTGGGTATGGCATTCTGTCTAAATGCTACAGCTGATCCTTTAGGTTCTGCACTATTACTCACGTCTACATGAAACCAAAGAGGACGACATAAGGAAAGGAATTGTACAGATCAGTAGATATTCAAGGAAATCTGCTTAAGCCTAACAATGAGTTTATTCGAGTCTAGCATTTTCTTAGCGTCAGCAAAACATGGTTTTCAGCACAGAGAACGTCTGCAGTTTTCCATTATGAACCGCTCCCAAGAGGTCATGACCCATTTCTTACATTTTACAACAAATGATTTAAATCACCAATGGAGTCAAACCATTAAATAAAACAGTAGTAGAAAATGTTTGTGGTTCTTGTCTGTAATGGAGATAAATCATTCCTGTGCTGCAGTTAGCAACCATTTTGGCCATCGTCTTACAGAAAGTAATCCAGATAACTCAAGTTCACATACTTTCTCTGAACTATAATGACTGTGCAGGTAATGAAGCATGTAAAGAAAAGCTCCCAAATTCTTGTACTAAAGTTAAATCTGACCATCAACACTTTGGAAGAGAAGAAAATGCTTCACCTCTATAAAGCTGCTCAATTATAAAGTGAATAACTGCTAGTGTACAACTGATTTGTAGAAAGCTTTTTCTGGCACATGCTACTTATAATTGGCCCAAAATAGAGTGAGTGTTATTTTAGGGTGAGAAGGCAGCACCACCTAGTGGACATCAGGAAAAGTTCAGCCAAACTTAAATATGAAACTTCCCTTTCTAGCCATTGTTAATATTGGCAAAAGTAAGTGATTGCACAATATTTTTGAAGGCCCTGAATCAGCATTAGTTTTGCAGTTTTAATGATAAAATGCACAGGAACCAAACTAAAGCAATATGAATGCTTAAACACCTTTATTGTGCCCAATCAAAAAAACTGAACTTCACAACTGCAAGTACTCAAACTCAGCAGACCACAATGAGGTAGAATAAAAAGACAAAGCAGCTGGGCTCAAGGGGCTCAGTGAGGAATCATTGTGGAGAAATGACAGTCCAAGTACTGAACACAATCTTTGATCTTTTGATATTCCAGAAACTGGAAATAAAGTGACATCTGCATTTGGTCTACTAAGGCGCCAACGGTACATTCAAGTGAAGTTTAGAGTTTTACATTCAACAAGCAGCCGTTTGTAATCTGAGGTCATGCTCATAGCAATACCTGCTGATGTTTGAAAATAAGTGATTAAAAACCTAACCCTTTCCAAAGTGCAAATTAAAAAGTGCAACAATAAAACTATGTGCAATCTATGGCCATTCACATTTCTGATTGAGTTGATCCAAAAACTTGATGCAACCCAGTAAAAGCAATGCCTCTGGATGGCATGCACTAAAAATTATCTGGGTTGGTGAAAACATTACACCCAAATCCCTTGTTCCACTGAACGTAAAGCTGGACAAGGGAGAAAACTCTCCAGAAAAGTTGTGGAGAAAGGGAAAAAACTGAGCAAAATTAAAAAGCCAATAGGTAGATTTCTGTTCAATTTTCTTTGTCCTGACTTAAAACCGTTTTATGTAAAAATCAGTAAAAATAACTGCGTAAAAATGTCTGGAAGATGAAAGTTGGGCTTCATGTATGTGTTTCTAAAGTAAAAAACCCCAGCTAACTGCAATGGGAAAAGCAGCTAGAAGGATAAACCAATTTAAAGGCACTGTATGGCTTCGGTTAGTTAAAGAAACTTGCATGACTGTTCATGAAGGGGGAAAAAAAAAGAATGGAAAAAAGAAACTTAAATTTCCATGAGAGAAAAACCCTTCTGAACCATGGCCTTATTCTTCTCACCTCAGAAATCCAGAGACTTTCAAAATGTGTGGGGGCCCTGCAAACCCATCATATCACTGTGCAAAGTGCCAAAGTGAACAAGCGAAGAAGAGGAGAAAAAAAAAAAAAAAAAAAAAAAAAAAAAGTGACAAATAAATTTAAACAGCGCTTGAGCAAACCCACACTGTTGGGGATGCCTGACGCAGGCCTGGCGCTGGAGCTGGGACCAGAGGCATGGTGGTGGTCCAGGCAGGAGCACGTTGTTGCCATGATAAGCAAGGCCTTTAGCTAGACTCCCTATTCTTCTGGTTGCGCATTAGAGGGCGGTGGTTACTCAGGATATCCATGGAATGCTGCCAGTGCCAACAGGAGCGACAGTAGTACTTGAAGCAGGCCTGTGTATGATAAAATGAAGTGACAGAATTTGGTCATTTCACACAATTTTTCAGGTCTACAACAAAAGCAAAATGAACAGTCCTGTTGAAGACTAATGCATCAACCTGATGTTAAATGTATGGTTTAGACATTCTCCCACTCTGAGATCAGCATTATGTTCATGCCAAGCTGCTCCCAGTAATTGACAAATCTCTTAATCATGCAAGTAGCAAGATAGGTAGGCATTATTGTAGTATTGAAAGTTGGAATAAACATTTGTAAAGGAAATAACTATGGCAGCATTTAAAAAAAAAAAAAAGAAAATCCCTGCAAGAACTTGAGGCTTCCCTTCTTCGTGGCTTTAGTATTACATTAATACAAGGTTCCATTTGTGTCAAGAATGAAATATTTAATAGTTAACAATATGGTAAAGACTTGATCTGGGAATCTATACTAATGGTGGGGCAAGTTTGTATTAGTCGCGTTAAAGGGGGGGGGGGGGGGGGGGCTGAAGATCCACCAATTCAACAGGGGGCAGCAAAAAACCACCCGGGCAACTACTTTAAACGTGGTTTTAATGATTTAGAGATTGCATTATGAAATTTAACCACTTTAGATTTCTCATTTGCCTGGTTCCTTCAACTGAAGTTTAATACAAATCTGAACACACAAGTACCTAATGTGTACCCAATGTCTCTGCAGCCATTAGAATAGGAATCTGTAAAGCACTAATACATGGTACTGTACAAAATTCACTAAATGTTCATGAAATTAACCTGTACAGAGGGGTTTATGGAGACCATTTGATAGTGTCTCAGACTACAAAAAATGTTGTTCCAGAGTACAAAAAGAAACAGAGTGGCTTTGTCCAGGTACTGCTCTATGCCTCCACAACAAAGCCTACATTATAATTTTCTGTAAGCAACATGCTTGCGCTCCAACATTCTATCCATCTTGACCGTTTTGATTTTACCTGGTCTCTGCAGAAGAAGGGTCCGGGTTGACGGCTGCAGACCTGACACATGGAATCCTCCAGATATGGGTCGATCTGAACCTAAACATGAACAGATCCTGTAGTTATTTACAAATTTAATCTTTTAAAATACAGACTTTGTAAATATGCACACAAATTTAAAGCATTTTCAAGATGCTTTTCCATGGATTACCATGAATAATGCAGTAAAATAAAGCTGTAGTATTTTGTACCTTTTTTGTAAATTTAGGGGTCTTGATTTCAACAAATGCAGCACTAACAGCCTTCAGGTAACTGCGCTGGTTGTTAAAGGTTACACGACCAGACCCTGAGAATGGAAATAAGCACAAGCTGTTTAAATCTGAAATGAACAAGTCACAAGTTCTTTGGCCATTATTTAGTATTTAGCATAAAGGTAAAAAGTAGGAAGCATTAATCAAAACTCAGAATTCACTGGTGTTGATCACAGCCTGTTCACACCACCAAGATTAATGGCCAAAAGCACACAGAGCAATACAGAACACACCGAAAAGCAAAACCATGCCACTGCATCACCTCAGTGGTGAAAAAAAAAAAAAATAGCAATTACATTTCAATGTGGCATGACTATGCCCCAGTGAAAGGGAAATGCAAAGCAATGCATGCATGGACTTAACGCGTCTTCAGTGCTTAATTCTAAAAAAGAACAGATTTATCAAAGTGCAATGCAATAAGGGTTTCAATTTAGTGGTACATTCTCTGCACATCAGTAACAAAAAGCAACATTTTGGGAATTTTTTGTATTTCACTTGAGACTTTTTCTAAAAAATTAATCGTACAGCATCATAACACTTTCTGATTGAAATGCACAAATTGGCCTTCAAGAACCTCACCAATTGGATACTTGTGCTTGTCTGTGTCAATCCCAGCATACATGACTCCTCCAAACAGGTCATTCATAATGCTGGCCAGGGCCTCAGCATTGAGCATACCATGCAGAGCTCCTACAAACACTGTATTACTGGGGTCTAGCCTCTGAGAAGGGCAGCGAACGTAATTACTGTCCGAGATCACCCATGGGATCACCTGAACCTAGAAGACACAGGATAAAAGCAGTGTTATCAAGTAGAAGACACATGCCTTAGACCATGCACCAATGGACAAAAGTTTGTGGCCACCTGAACATCACACCCATGTGTTGCCACAAAGTTGGAAGCACAATTACATACTCAACTATAGGCTGTAGCATAAAAATTCTCCCCAGTAGAATTAGAGCTCAAACATGCCCCAGCATGACCATGCCCATCTGCACAAAGCAGGGTCCATGAAGATACACTATTGCCAAAAGTATTCACTCACCTGCCTTCACAATCGTATGAACTTGAATCTCATCATTCCTAAGCCATAGGGTTTAATATGATGTCAGCCCTTTGCAGCTATAACAGCTTCAACTCTTCTGGGAAAGCTTTCTGATCTGTGAGGTCAGACACACGTTGGAAGAGAAGGCTTGGTGTTCTATCGGGTTGAGGTCAGGACTGTGCGAGAAGCGCAATTCGGCACTCCATAGAAGATGTCTCCACTACTCTAGAGTCCAGTGGCGGTGTGCTGTACACCACTGCATCTGACGCTTTGCATTGCGCTTGGGGATGCAAGGCTTGGATGCAGCTGCTCAGCCATGGAAACCCATTCCATGAAGCTTTCTACACACTGTACACACACTTGAGCTAATCTGAAGGCCACATGATGTTTGGAGGCCTGTAACAATTGAACCTGCAGAAAATTGCTGACATCTGCACACCATCAGCCTCAGCATCCACTGACCCTGCTCTGCCATTTTACGTGGCCTACCACTTCATGGCCGAGTTGCTGTAGTCCCCCATTATTTCCACTTTGTTATAATCCCACTGACAGTTGACTGTGGAATATTTTTAGTAGGGAGGAAATTTCACAATTGGACTTGTTGCACAGGTGGCATCCCATCACAGTACCGTGCTGGAATTTACTGAGCTCCTGAGAGCGACCCGTTCCTTCACAAGTGTTTGGAGAAGCTGTCTGCATGCTGAGGTGCTTGATTTTATACACTTGTAGCCATGGAAGTGAAACACCTGAATTAAGTGATTTTGATGGGTGAGTGAATACTTTTGGCAATATAGTGTGTATTGCTTGTCAAAGTCTGTGTGGAAAAATACAAGCAGCCTTCAAAGGCTCCGTGCCCAATATTCAAGGTAAAAATCTTTTGTGGCACTGCACTATACTTCTAATTCTGCATGTCTAAAGAACATCTACCCATGCTTAAAATTTGTAGGAATTCTGGATAGCCAAAGCAATAACCATTTCCAACATATTTAGCAATGCTTACATCCTTACAGCGCATCCTCCTGCTGGACATTTTGAAGTAATACTCGCTGTAGCCCTCAGGATGAAGCAGATCCTGAGTGCAGGCCTGCAGCAGAGCACGCACAGACTTCTCCGACTCAAACACCAGGTACACATAACCTGCAGCAGACAAGTCTGTCAGGGCACAGACATGGAATTTCTTGCAAATTGAAAAAAAAATAAAAAAAGCCACTCATGCAATGATCACTGCTCAGGAGACTAGTAACTTTGCCCATCAAAAAAGAAAGAAAATCCTTTACACAGTCTTACAGAAGAGTAGCAGGGAAGGGACAAACCACATGCAGGTTTGACAAGGGAAGCTATAACATGCTGTGTTTGCAAAAGCCCATAGAGTCAACATGAATTTCTACCTGCTATCAGTTATCCAATACCCAAGTACCTCTCACCCAGCTGCTGGTGCAAGCCACCTCAAGTGCTAAAATGAACTGAATAACCTACCCATTACATTACCTTTGGGCATATTACCTTTAGGAGGGCAGCGAGGATGCTTGCCATCCTTACCAGGCCACTCCACACTCAGTGGGCCATAACAGTTGAATGTGTTAATCAAACCAGCTGAAGGCAAAAAGAACAAAACATGGCTGAAAAATTACAAAATTAAAAAGGATACATGCTTTACAAGTGGAAAAACAACCCCTCACCCTCAGTAATGTCCCAAGGAACTCCTCCGAGGAAGACCTTGCAGGAGTAAACAGGATTTTTGTAGTTTCTGGATGGAAGCTGGCCGCTCCATGTGAATGTGGCTTCGTTAATTGCTGGTATACAAAGGCAAGTTCAGAGTCCACTGCATTAAAGAAAAAGGCTAGACCCAACCAGCATCAACAATGAAGATCAAAGAATCATGAAACGAAACAGGAAACAAATGCAATTTACAACAGGGAACTGAAGTTACATTACCCTGACTATATCTACAGGGCTCTCAAGCTTGAGCCTAGTCACACTTGATCAAGAGAAAAATCACACACTGAGCAGCTTTGATCTCCACGTAACCTGGTAGCACATGCTAGTCAACAACTTGTAAGAACGGCTAGCATCAATAGTTAATAGAAAACTCAATACACAAAGTAGAGGTTGCATTGGCTGCAGTGGCTCTCTAGCATGAATGAAAAATGTAGATAATGAAATGCATTTCAAAATCTACCACATGGACAAAGGTTTGCATTTCTTGTTAGAGTTAGGGGCAAGTTTCAGTTCATTGGGTTCAAGTGTGACCCCCCCCAGTCAGTTCTCTGTAGTCAGTCAGCATAAAAGTTACACTAGTCAGTCAGAAACTGCAAGCTTTTATAGCACGAGTAAAAACCACTTGGCATAGCAACACTGTCCAGTCACGGACATCTGTGAGCTCATGCATACAGAAGGTGGGCTGGAGCACTTTCCTCAGAGTACAGTACACTGCTCCCAGATGTTGCATGAGCAGCAATTTGAAAAACAGCGGTAGCCTGAGTCACGCGTTTCAGAGGAATCATGTGACAGCTTCCCCCTCCATGGCTGGCAGTTAGTCATGTGACGAGGGAGAAATACTGATGGTATAAAAAAACCCACTACTTGGCATACCTGCAGCTTGTCTGTGAAGGCGAGCCTCCCTCTCGATGCTAAATGGGCCATCTGGGGTCTCAAGCAGGTCCCAGCTGGGCCAGACTGAGGCTCCTGGCCAGCGGTGGGACACACTGCTGCCTGGGGGAGCGCTGGGGGGAGGGGTTAAGGGAGAACTGTCGTGGTCCATACGGGAGCCAAGACTAAGCTTTAATGGGTCTTTCTGCATGCTAGGCATGAAGGGCACAGAGGGGGAGATCCTCAAAGACGACTGCACAGAAGAAAAGCAAGGATTTCACAGACTGTAATCAAATTCAAGCCTAATCAAATTCAAGCCACACTACTCACCAGCAGATCAGAAAGATGATCAGAACCAGAGCTGAAGCCACTGGTCTCAGAGTCCACAGGGCTGCTGGAATGGGAACCCAGTAGTGAACGGGAGTTCATGCGTGACAAGGCTGGAAACTTCTCTAGGAATTCTGAAGCACCTGTATTGGGCTCATTCGTGATTAAGCCCTGTGGCTTGTTTAGGAGTTGGCCCAGAGGGCTCCTCAACATACCGAGCACTGCAAAACATTCATGTAAATACAGATTTATTAAAAATCCCTGTGGTAAATAAGATGCCATTCTGAAAAGCTCCTCACTTAATTGCTTTAACACTACTATGAATAGAAAGGGCATGAGGCAGGCAGGGAATGCGACAGCCTCCACATAAAGCTATGACTTCTGTTTTAAGTCTAGATTTGTACCACGTTTTAAATTCAGCCTTGGAAATCACCATGAACAGTTTAATAGTTCGGATCTGAACTAAACATGGATCTACAGAAAAAGTGAAACGTTTGAAATAATTTTTAATTTGCCTGAAAACAGAATTCATTGTAATTAAAAAAAATAAATAAATAAAAACTGCAAATCCTTGTTTACAGGAGCGACCCAGTCTGGCTTCTATTTTAACAAATGAAGCTACAAAATGCCAAAAACGATAGGATAACTACCACAGCAGTGTTGAGCTTTTAATATTCAATACCACACCCAAGAAGAGATGCAAATCTCAATTTTAAATAGAGGTAGAAATCACATTACTCACGTGAGGGGTTGCTGTTAGGGGCTGATGACTCAGAGTCATGGCTGCTCCATGGCCTCTCCCAACCGGATAAGCTGAGGGACTGCAGGCCCAGGCCCAGCTCAGTGACATCAGGCAGAGCACGAGATGATTCCTGCCCATTGCTGGGAAAAAGCATCCTGCTCTGGGCAGCACACAGATCAGAGTCCACACGCTCTGTTAATATGACCGAGAAAGAAAAAAACAAAGTATGTGTACGCTCTGCATCAGCTGCTGGGTATTAAAAAAAAAAGACACGCAGCTCAAAAGCAGCCTCTACACTACTGATAAACACTGATTCCCTCTAAGCTCTGTCACAGAATAAATCTGCAAGCTGGCAAGCCGGAGAGCACGAGGCTGCTGCAGATGCCATGCAGCGACATGTGACCGAGGTGCAGATGCCCTCACACACTGCTGCTAATGATCAGCCCACAGTCCCCAAGACACCACCATATTCCTCTCAAATTCTCCTGCAGGCTAACAGTCTGCACAGCCTTCCCCAGGGCTGCTGTTCTTAGACTGAGGCAGTGCAAATGAGGCAGAAGCTGCAGGCTGGGGAGAAAAGAAGACAGGAGAAATGCCTGGCGAATCACCGGATGGTGGCATCCAGAGGCTGCATGATCAGCGGCTGAAGGATGGAAGCATTGCATCGCTCCCTCTGAGCTGGAGCAGCTCCAGTCCTGATTCAGCAGCTTCAGCGCATGTCAGTGGGTGCTTGACATTGCATGACCAATGCAGCACTAGATGAGGTTTAAATACATGAAGACCAAGTGAAGGGGAAAAATGTATAACTATTCATGCAGAGTGAGCAGGTATTAAGTTTTTTTAGGAACATGTTTCCAGGACCTCTATATATAATCTAATAATTAATTTGCCAATCCAAGAAGACAATAGAAGCCTAGAACATGGCTTATTGACTGACAGGTTTTACTAGAACAGAAACACGTATGCACCAAATAAAGCAAAATAGTCACATTTCTCCTTAATTCAAAATACATATGCAATTGAATAGTCCAAAATTGACATCTTAGAATTTCAGGGATCTTCAATGACCAGAAAAGTGATCCATTACAAGCACCAATACATGCTGAAATTTGGTGTGCCTTTAATTAGCTTTTTGAGTCATCCCATTAAGTGGTCTTATTTAGATTCCTTTATGCATCTCATTTTTAAACCCACACTAAAGGTTGCATGCATACCAAGTGCAAAAGCTGCATCCTTGATGGAACAATGTCAGCAACAACTAAAAGCATAGTCTGTTTCAATAGAGTTAAAGGGGTCATATGAAAAATTCACAATGTTTTACAGATTTGGTGCACTTACAGTTGGGTCTCTGAAGTGCTTAGCAACTTAACTCTGAAATATGAAACGCAGCCCATTCTTTACACAGCACCCATTTCAGAAAACACAGGATTACCCACTCTTTAAAATCTGTATAGCATGTTGTATCACATGCAAAATCATTGGAGGGATGCCCCACCCCTACCCGATATGTTTGACTTATTTATTACTTGCAAGTCCAGCAATAAGTCAAAGTTAAGAAAAGGTAGAGGAAATGCACTGCTGGCAGCTGTACAGACCAATGCACATCACATCATCAGCTTCCAGCCTCAGAGGACAGAGCATCCGAGTGGATAAACTTTATTTTGGATGGCAACATCCCTAAAGCCAGTCGGTAAAAACCTGTTTGTTCACTAAAACTGTCCATAATGCTTTTATAACTTGGGTTAGTACAACAAGTCATGGAAATTAAAAAAAAAATTTAAAGGGAAAAAAGTTTACTAATACTTCTAACATTCATGTTCTTTGAATGCAAATAATGTAGTTCATGTAAACCTAATTAAAGTACACGGACATGTGGTATTTTTACCAAAATAACGTCACAGACGGCTCATTATATTCACCGTCAAAGCAGAATTTAGAAATTTAGTACACAGCATCACACAGTACTAACTATATAGTTCTGCTATACAGCTTGCTAGTAACATTTCAAAACTAAAGGAAACCCTTTCCACAAATGTTTGCCAGCAGCAAGGAATTACCCATCAAGGACTCCCTTTTGGTCTTGCCACTGGGAGTGGTGCACACCCCGGTGAGGTCCAGAGAGTTGCCCAGCATGGTGTTCATCCTGCGAAAGATGTCTGCATTACTGCATGTGGACAGGGCTGGTGTCTCTGAATCCCAACGGTTAAGGGCTCTGGGATTATCTCTCTGGAAGAAGGACAGAAAAATAAGTGACTTTTTACACTCACAGAAATAAAAGGTGGCGTCTTGCACTAGTGATTTGGAGATCCCAGCAAGCCAGCACCTGCTGTAGGGTGGTTGTTTTTTTAATGAAATCCTAGTGCACCTTTACAATAAAGATATAATAAATAACTAAAGATAAATATATGGAACAAAGACCACTGGGGTACTTGGGTGAAGGAGAAAATAATAATGGTCCAGGTCCTGTGCTGTAACAAGCCCATAACAGAAAATATTTTTCTTTATATTGCAATTTAAATGCTTGGCGCCTGACAAACAAGGCCAGTGCATTTTTATTTCTTACATCCAAGTAAATGAACAGAAGTGATAAAGAAACACTATGGCAGCCAGAAACTATGACTAACGACGACACAAATAAACTGGGAGCTAACGCCATGTTTAATTAAACGCCCTCGTGGACTTGTGTTTTACCCAAACCAGACATTTCTCTTTTTAAAAAAAAAAAAAAAAAAAAAAAAGAAAGAAAACACAATAAAAAATTAAAAATAAAATAAAAACTCACCAGAGAAAACGCCATGGTAGAATTATCAAAGAGAATTATCTAAAACACCAACAGACTTGCCGTCACTGTAAGGTGTACTTAAGCCCTCTGAAGTAAAATCAGGCCTCATTAGGAACATCTGCTCTCTATCTGCGTGGAAGTTAACCCACCCTGACCTCGCGCTGCTCTCATTGGCCTGGCAGATCGACCAATCAGAAGCCGATGCGTAATTGGCCAACCACACCGGGTGCACGTGCTCGTCTAAACATGCAGAGGTGAAACGAGTCTCCACTGGACTGGAACGCATGGCGGTGTTACCTGTGCAGATCTTTTGAGTTAAGAAGTAAATGTGCTCTATACGGATTTAAAAACAGTAGTTTTCCCATCATATCTACTGCAATAGGAAGCCATCTGGCTTTCAGAATAGTTTTTTTTCTTTTCAGAATGATGAAACCAGTGGATGTTTGAAAGAACATTTAGAGAGTTTAGAGAGTAGTTTATCTCCTTTTGCATTTCACTTAAATGTCATCAGTCAGTCAGTCATTATCTGTACCGCTTATTCCCAGTCACGGGGTCGCCGGTGCCCAGC
>JANCOA010000040.1:6671849-6685493 GCA_024363135.1 Leptodoras oyakawai
CACCAATTCACCTACCTGCATGTCTTTGGACTGTGGGAGGAAACCGGAGTACCCGGAGGAAACCCACGCGAACAGGGAGAACAGGCAAACTCCACACAGAAATTTCCCAGGTCGCCCCATCCGGGGATCGAACCCGGGACCTTATTGCTGTGAGGCAACAGCACTATCCACTTCGCCACCGTGCCGCCCCTTCACTTAATTGTTCCAACCAAAAATGCAATGCAAGGGATGATTTATGCGCTGGGCATCCCATTACTGTTAAAGTTTCTTTCAACAAACCTTTATTGTGGCTCAGTGGTTAAGGTAATGGGTTACTGAATAGAAGGTTGGGGGTTCAAGCTCCAGCACCACCAAGCTACCACTGTCAGGCCCTTGAGGAAGGCCCTTAACCCTCAACTGCTCAGCTGTATAAATAATGAGATAAATGTAAGTCATTCTGGATAAGGGTGTCTGCCAAATGCCATAAATGTAAATGTATTGTGATCTTAGTACTTTGTGTATACCACAAATAGACAAAGTTCCTTAAAAACAAGGTGTTTTGGACTAAAATGTACATTTATGGCGTTTGGCAGACACCCTTATACAGAGCGATTTACATTTATCTCATTTACACAGTTGAGGGTTAAGGGCCTTGCTCAGGGGCCCAACAGTGGCCACTTATCAGTGGTGGGATTCAACTCATGACCTTCTGGTCACTAGTGTCTTAACCACAAAGCTACATTGACCCCACTCCCAAATGACTTCATGGACCTAGTGTTGTGCACAGGGGCATTGTCATGCCGGCACATATTTGGGCCCCTTAGTTACAAAGAGTTGTTGTAATCCTACAGCATACAAAGACATCCTATACAACTTTGTCGTAACAGTTTGGAAAAGAACCTCATATGGTACAGGTGTGGTGGTCAGGTGTCCACAAACCTTTGGCCATGTAGTGCTTATATGGGAACATCAGTTACAGCAACTCAGAAGTGACTACATTTTGAGCTTCTGTATATTTGAGTAGGTGAATTAACTATGATAATGTAAGTGAGGCATAGTAACAATATTACAGGATACCTGAAATTGGCCACCATTTCCTTTTCAGAGATTTGTCTCACTGTGCCTGTAGTCCATCCTAACCAAGAGATTGAGTTCAAGTCCCACAAGTTCAGTAACGTGAGCATGCAGACAGAGGAATATTTATCTTATTGTCCTGACCTTTGCTATACATTACAGGAAGAGACTCTACAACTAGAGTGCTGTTATTCTTTCCAGGTCACATAACTGTAGGAGAGAGCCAACAGTTTTGAAATCATTTTATTATATATAAGAGACAGACACCACACCACTAAGTTGCACTACAAAAGAAAAAACATTTTAATAAAAAATATCCAGTGACACTCTGTGCCCACAAAACACTGCACAGTACTGTTCCCACATTGCAGGGCACCTGTACGAAACGCCTATTAATTAGATTTATTTAGGCATTATCTGGAATTGTCAATGTATTTGGAGAGCCAAAAGGTCTTCGTATTGAAAGTTCATCTGAACTTATGAATGTAATGTTTTATACATAAAATCAATACCTTTGATAAACAACAATTTCGTTTAATTGTTTCTAGGGCAGGAGTTCAAACAATTTGGAGCTTTGGAACCCTTTAAACTTAAACATCTGTAAATCCTGATAGTAGGTTATGGACATCGAATAGGTGCATAGTTGAAGTGTGTAATATTCAGATATTTTATTGGAGTAATAAAGCCTTACCTTTTCTTCCAAGAACAATTATATAACATTACCTTTAAAATTACTGTTATATGATTAACTGCTAGAGTTGCTGAGGTTCGAGTACAAAAGCTAATAAGCATAAATGAAAAGCTACATATTCACTTTCTCTCTTCGACCTCAAAGTAACCAAGACCATCCTTTTTCTAGTTCACCTGTAGAGGGCAGTTTGGCCCACCAAATTCACTTCAGCAGTGATCAGCTGGGGCCAGGAGATTACACTTCAGACAAGTTTGCCCTTCCACAACACTCCTCATTGCACTCATGAAAGTGCTTGATAATTAACTGATGAGGTGATCAGATGGTGTTGAGTGAAACGGCAAAAATTTGCAGAGCTGTTAGGTTTGAGAATTCCTGATCCTAATTCCTGATCTTAAAAAGGGACACGACTTTAACTACGCATATAGAAAAGCAAAGTAGTTTTAGCAGTAACAGTTATCCAGAAACAGGCAACAACATCATTGTAATGCATTAACATGTTTTAATACTGTATTATACAACTTTACAGACTTTTTACAAGTAAATTTCTATTGTCAGTATTGAGCATATGTATGATAATCCATTAAAACCCCATCATGCATCATTTTATCTTCATGCGCCATCATCCGGCACACATCCTTTTACAACTACTTAATATTAACAGCTAAATCTGCCACCAACAAAGTTAGGCCTCTGTCAGCATGACAAATCTAACAAAGGAAACACAGCTCAACAACTGTTCTACAGGATATTTAATCAGTAAATATTAACAAACAAAAATAATAACTTAGATTACTTATTTAATTGCACACCTTTCTCCCATATAGACTACTTAATACTTGGATTGTTTGCATTTGGCAAGGTCAAGTTCTCTTATGGAAATGTTTACAAGTCTAGACAAGATGGCACATTAAAATAATAGTTCCCGTATAATCACAGCTTGCACAAGCTGTCTGGGCAAACACCCAACCCCTCTCAACTGAGCTGGCCACTAGATATCAAAACACAAATGATTAGATTACACCAAGACAAGGAGGATTACATATGACAAGGGGGAAGAAAACATCTAGTTCATGGCATGGAGAGGAGGAGAAGAAAAAAAAAAGAAAAAAAAAAGTCAGCTGATTGGCTCAGACCCTGAATTAGGAAGGGAAAGAAGGGGGGTAGGGGGGGGGGGGTGCCTTACAGCTTCGTTGCATATAACAATCTTATTCAAAACATTTCATACTGGAACTAAGGCAAGTGCTAGTATAGTTATACCATCCAAGCCTCCTGTTCAGCAGAAAGATGGAGAGATGTTTTCACAACCCAGAGAGCCAAGCTGAATCAAGCAGGGGCTGCAACAGAGTCACTCCATTAGTAGCAAATGCCATCTTTCATATCTGTTTAAAAATAAAATGTCTGAGCTTTCTTTTTTCAAACAAATAATATCTTCATTTAATTTAACACATTACTAGATACACACCAACTTCAACAGAACTGCCTTGATTTCCATCCTGGCTGGGAGGACTCGGATGTTGCTGGATACCAACGCATCTATAAAGGACAAAATTAAACACATTCAAGTAGAATAAATAGTTAAACACTTATTTCCTAGCAAATATAATGAAATTTAATTGTAAAGCCAGTGGAATTCTATACACTGGGTAGACACCAGGTCATCAGCACCATACTCGCATGCATTCAATTCAACCTACACTTTTGGGAGGGTGGCCAAGACTCAGGACTGAACCAGGGACCCTGGAGACGAGCTGTGAGGCAGCAACACTATCCCCTACGTCATTCACTCAGCAATTCAACTGGAACTTATAAATACTTTATTTTCTCAAGTTATGCCTTTCCCAGCTGTATAAACCTTGATGTGTAAATATGAATTAACAGCCTGAGAAAGTAAGGAAAATGTACATATTCCAAAGGGTGGGATATACAGGTATATCTATATATACAGCTCTGTGTGTGTGTGTGTGTGGTGTGAAGTTACTCAATTACACACACACACAATTAGCCATAGCATAAAAGCCACCTGCCAAATATTGTTTTGGCCACCAAAATGGATCCAACCCATTGAGACAGGTGTTTTCAGGAGAGGATAGGGGTCAGCGTGAGCGTTGACTGGTCTGCAGCTACTCAGCACCATATGCAGTAAGCCGTGATGCTCTGTGTGTTCAGACACCTTCCCATCATAACCAGCATTAACCTTCAGCTATCAGTGCAACAGTAGCTCTCCTGTGGGGTCACTTCACTCCCCATGCACACAAGATGCTCCAACCCAGTTATCTGGCCATCACCGTTTGGCCCTTGAACCTTTATTACACTTTACATATTAAATGGTCTTTTGCATAAACATCGTTTGTAACTGAAATGAGTTTCTTCTGACTCACTAACAGCTAAACAATAATTCAGTAATGACAACAAAAGCATCTCCCAATGCACAACATCAAACCTAGAGTTAGAACAGCAGAATACCCCACAAGGTACAACTCCTGTCAGACAGGAACAGGGATCTGGGGCTAGAGAGGTTAACACACAACCGCTGAAGATTAGGGAAAAGATCAGGAGTTAGAGGTACTCAAACCAGCCCATTCGGCACCAAAAAAAATATTTACCAACATTCTGATGGTTGATCTGAAGATGACCCAATGGTGGTGGACTATTCTACATGACTTTATGCACTGCAGCCACATGATTGGATGATTATACAGGTGTTCCTAATAAAGTGTTAAGCAAGTGTGCTCACTTTAGTCAAGAAAATCTGAAGTGTTGCTTCCATTTGTAATTTCATGCCTCAATTCTATCTGAATTGAATGTGCATACCAGAGCAATGCATTTTTTCCTAGGACATATTAGATGTTTGAAAGGTCACCTGGGCATGGAGTGCTGCGGCAGCTGCTGCAGCAGCAGGGTAGGTGAAGGCAGCGTGGGGAAGCCCAGGGCTTAGCTCTGCTGTGTAAAGGGGGTATGGAGACCAGGCCTCTGGTGAAGCAGGAATCAGTGCTGCACCCGTCAGGTCATCTGAGGAAGCACAGCAAGTCACACCACACACCTCCCCCCATATAAAAATGGAATCCATGCCCAGTCAAATTAAGCCCACAATCACAATACAGAGTTATTAAGAATACCTTCATCCTTCAAAACTGTCCAAGTCAACATGATTCAACAATTACACCTTTGGTTTTATTCAGAACAGGGTTAGGGTTTGTGTAAATACTGATTGTGTAAAAGTCACTGAAGTGGTGGTCAGTGCTCTAATGACGCATGCATGTGCTGGTGGGGAATTAGTTTGTTCCACTGCTGTTGGCGACAGTGTGTTGCATGTGCTGTGAGAAAGCTACCGTTTGGCCGTACACTTACATGGGTCCCGTGCTATGAAGTGTGCCCCTAGAGCTGGGTGGATATTTGTGGGGTTCGGCGTGCCCATCAGCTTACTCTTTGCCATCTTCGTGTTGGCTTTAGCAAACTCTAAACGGAGGGTCTGCGGGTTCTCAGGGTCGAATCGAACACCCTGGAGACACAAGGTGGGGGATACAATAATAGGAGAGGGCTGTGCCTGACAAAGTGACAGAAATGTGTAAGAGTGCACTAAGCTAATGTCCACATGCAGGTGAAAGTCTTCTACTGGAGAGAAAAGCGAGACAGTTAATACTGTACACTAGGGCTAGGGAAAATAGGTTGTTAGTCTGAAATATATAAGCAATACTTCACATTTTGAAAAAAAAACAAAAAAAAAACACAAGCAAATCTCACACAAACAAGCAATCAGTGTGGCCCACTTTAAAATGAACACCATGCTCTACTGCCTACCAAGGCAAAGCTCTCCAAGGTGTGAACGGGTCCCCGTGCTCTTTACGGATAGCTAAAGCCAGTGTCCTAATGTTACTTAAATCAGAAAATTTGTGCAAACAAGAGAAAAGAAATACTAGGCAGATGGATGACCATCAAAATTAAAAGCCTGATACAGCCATTAGCTTAGGTTCATGTTTCCTGAGCATTAGAAAAATAAAGGAAAGAAAAGAAAAATAAGTGTAGCACTTATTCAGAAACGCGGTCCATGATCAAAGCTCACTTATAAACCCAAAGTTGTCAATTCTACAGTCCACCTACTCCTCACAAATTTCTGTACAATAAATCTTTTATTTGGAGTGTATAAATTTGCAGACGACCCTAAAATCAATACCAATAATTAGCTCAATATCAAATGGATATTGAGCAGCATTTAAGTAATTAAAAAATAGAAAGCAACACTACTCAGAATTACACATGCAGAAACCTCATACAGGAATATCTAAGAGAGTTTAGGGTCAACATGCAATTTGGTTAAATATGAATCAGAGGTACGGACATGGATTTCTATCAGCTCATTATTCCTTCAACTGAACAGCAGCCCCATCTGCTCAAAGACATGGATATGATTGCTTATTTTCTGATAATTTCATAGCATAACAGATGCTCAGTCAATTGCATTCATTTTGGTAGTCTGCTTTTGAGACCGTTTAGATCAAGTAAGAATTTGCTGATTTGTTTTGGCCCATATAAAACCTCTTTCAGCAACCTTGGACAGTCAGCTTCAATAAAACTTTCAACTCGGATAACTGTAGCCCGCTTTCCTTTTACTGGATCCCACAGCTTACATTAGGGTGCGGTATATAAATACATATGCATGGGACATGTATACAAGGGACTAAAGCAGGAGCTTGAGTCCATCAGCAGAAGAGGATTCATCAACTGTTCTCAAATCACCAACTCGCTATTGGCTTTAGCCATGTGGTGTCGGTTTGCTTTGTACTGTAGTTTACATTAAAGTAGCAGAATACAGCCTAAAATATCTGAGGGGGATTACAATGTTCTGCTTATGCACACATTACTATGACTAATGTTACTGTAAGAATCAATCAAAATGCTGCCATTGTTCCTTTGATTTTCAAAGTAATGGCTTAAAA
Organism: Leptodoras oyakawai; assembly: GCA_024363135.1. Lineage (NCBI taxonomy): Eukaryota > Metazoa > Chordata > Actinopteri > Siluriformes > Doradidae > Leptodoras > Leptodoras oyakawai. Next base: position 6,678,528 of record JANCOA010000040.1, read on the forward strand.
AAAAATATTTGCATTAGCCAATATCAGCCAGTGGCTTTCTGTAAATCGTCATATTAAGCAAAATGTTCAACAATTTATTTTGTAGTGACCCTACAAATAGCCACTAAGCATGCAAATCCAGTGCATAGGCTTTAACGGTTGTTTGAACCACACCGACTGCATAACTTGTGCTCAGTCCATCAAATTAAAACTAGTCCTGGTAAATCCATACAAATACACAAAATATTAAATGTACAGCACAAAGTCGTTCAGTAAATCGACCTTTGAAGCATCCCAATTAAAGGTTAAACTTATTAAACCCATCACTAGAAAATGAACAGTGAATTGTAAACCACAATGTATGTGCTCTTAATGCACATCAGACAGATCAATAATTCAACACATTGCTTACGGAAGACCAAAAGCTTACATTTAAGGCGTTTTTAGCTGCTTCGGCACCAGACCGACTGTCAAAGGTCACAAACCCAACAGGCTGGAAAAGAAGGAGGGATCAATTCAAGTTAGTCCCTAGGGAAAGCCAAATCTACTATAGTAAAGTGAAAACTGGAATTTTACACACTAATAATAAAGCAATGGTAAATCTGATGACTGAATACTATATTGCACATATACACTGAAATATGACCAGTTCACCTGTTTTGATGTTAACTTGATCAGAGAACCTTCATAACCCTGAAAAGGGGGGAGATACAATTAGAAGTCTTGAAATTACAGCCTCTCCAAAAAGAAATTTCTTCAGCATTCCCCATAATAAGCCAAGCTGCTCTCTACAAATTCCTTGACCCAACTGATTGTGATTAAACATATTCCCTTCCAAGTAAGCATCAGCTTTAGTCATCCCCATCTATTGTGGAGCAAAACTGAATTTCAAGCCCATGCCAAAGTAAATTAAATTTATGTTTCATGATTAACCTGGGCATGGTTGAAAAGGGGAATGGACTTATGCATTCATCAAGTGACTCATGCAAATCAATTTTAGTACAATTATAAACATTCTAGTCAGAGAAGTCAGCTACGAGAAGTAAATGTTGGAGTCGGTTATGGGAAGAAAATGGATGAGGGGAAACTTGCCCAGTATCCGTTCCTACCTTAAATGGTCTAAACAGGAGGTAGAGTTCACGAGGTTTGATGTCGGTAGGAAGGCCACTTACAAAGAGTGTTCGCACCTAGAGAGAAGGTAGAAACCATTTAATATTAAATGTATAGCACTGATTTTAAGTGCAAAATCAAACCTAGTCACAAACGCTACAGGAGAAACAGTTGGAGAAACTAGAGTTGGACAATCATCCGCTTTAGACTTCATGTTTAACATGATTAAAGTCGTCCTTGATTTGTAAAATAAGTTAAAAAAAAAAATAAATCAAAATGGGCAGAGCACTGAAAGACTTAACTAGAAAAACCATGCTTTGTCATAAAGCTTAGCAACATATCAAAAAGTTGATCATTTTGATTGACAAAGGTCTGAGAAGCTGCCTCCCTGAACACCGTTTACAGTTAAGCCGCTAATCAATATCTAGCATGCACATGGAAACGCGCACAAAAGAAGGAGAAAACAAAAAACAAACACAACAACTTTTCCACTTCAGCAGCATCAAACTACTATACAAGGGACAGTAAGAGGACAAAACAGAATGAGGCCTCATGTGTACTAAGCAGTGCAGCTCACTGGGAGGCTCTGCTCTACAAGCCTGCTCTTGAACAAAACAGCATGGAGTTTCCTTCCTCTGCTACGAGGTAAAAAGGACACAGCCACTCTCCACCTTAAAACAATAACTCCCATAACTCAAGTCTAATTCTAATCTGAACTGCTGACGCACTTTAAAAGAAGTTAGAAAAGAAGCATTATTTTATTAAGTCTTGAAGGACAGCACAGCTGCATACATTTCTCCCCTCATTCTTGTACACTACACTACCAGTATGAGATTGAGGAGGCTCCGTGGGCTGAGGTTATAAATCTTTAACTTTCCTAAAAGATGAGTTTCAGTCTGAGGGACGGTACAGACTCAACACTGCGCAGGCATAAACTATGGAATGAGTTTAAAGAATTTTTTTAATAATTATTTGAATGAAAAGGAGGGCTAGGAAAGCAACAGGCACATTTGGAGAGGTTTTAGAAGGCATGTGCATTGTTTCTACATTGTAATCTAACACGGTTACTGTTCATGAAGATAAAGCCCAAGTTGGAGTGAGTGCTGAAGTTAGGGAGTAAAGCTGAAGGGGATGGTTTGAACAGAGTTCATCACTGAAATTAGAGCCGACTGCAGCTGCTGCTCTGTAGTGGAAGTGTAATTAGGCACTTTAAGTAAATGCATTAAAAAAAAAAAAAAAAAAAAAAAAAAAAAATAATGGAAAAACCAAAATTAAAAATGCACAGAAAGAATTTGGGAAGAAAATGTGAGAATCAAGCCTAAACAGTCATGCAAAGATAACCTAAATAATGAATTACCAAACTTGGTAGACACATTCATTACGTGGATATGGTTTTACGCGCACAAGGACTTCTGAATGAAGCATGTGCTGAATTAACACACTGTTTCAGAGCGCCACAAAGGAAGCTGGTTCAAAGGGTTTGGGGTAACAATTATAATCCTAATCAGTTGTTTCCAGCCCGTTTTTCACCAGTAGGTTGAAGTGCGCAAGGAACACTAATAAACACAAAAGTCAACATTTTGGCAGAACTGAGGTCTTACCTCCTCTTCAACAACGTTGTTGTTGGGCTCGGAGTCGGATTTGACACTCATCCTGGTGGTTGGAGATCTTTAAAATAACACTCAAAGGGAGCAGACAAACTTCTCCCCCCACACTTTCCGATGCTGAAGTGCAGCCAATGTGCCAAAGTGCGCGCTGGTGGTGCGGCGGTGCCAAAGTCGAAGAGCAGCAGGTGAATGAACAGGAACTGAAGGAACTGAAGGTGGAAAAAAGTGCACCGTGGGGATGAAAGTGGAAGAAGTGGCGTCTCTACTGCGGTTCACATTTATATCGTGTTAAAGGTGCACAAACCGGGAGCACATGGAGAACCCTGTGCCATGTTGCCCTCTGCGCGCAAATTGGGTCATCAATGAAGATGTGAAGGTCTTCAAAGGCAGCAATCACAGACAGAGAAGCTACAGCTGGTGTGCATGTACCCAAGCCCGTCCCCTGCACGGTTGCCAGATCGGAGTAATTTCTTCCAGTCACTGAATCTAAAAAAAGAAAAGAGGCATGAATTATATATTCGTCCTGGACTCACAAATCATAAAGTCTAACAGTGAATGCAGTATACCATAAACAATCTCAAGCTGGCAGTTCACACATATCCCACTTGGATATGGAACATTTTCGGTTTGAATGAGTCAGGGCTAATTGTGTTTGAAAGGCCACAATGTTTCCTGACATTGTCTGGAAACACAATCAGAGCACAAGGGTTTTCTGAAAGCCTGGAACGTTTACCTTTTTAGGCATTGACTTAATTCAGCTTTGTACTTTCTGTCTAAATAAAGGCAAATTCACTTCATCACATTTTTATCACACGTTAGGACATACTGTTTATGAACACATGCTCTCCAAAGGGAGCTAAGTCTTGGGAATGTTTTGGGAATGTTTTGAGAATGAAATAATTGTGCATACATTATTTAAAAAAATTGTTTTAAATGTTAATCAGGTACCAAAAAAAAGGGTCAAAGACATATATTATATATTATTATATATTATATATTATATATTACTTCTGCATACTCTAGATATTATAGATGTTTGTGCAATTTCAGGTGGTTTAAAAATAAAGCACAGCACCCAAAGCTGGAGATAATCGCGCAATTTGAGAAAGTACTATCAGTGTAAAGCTCTTGAAAAATGACATGTGCAATGATTAGGTAAGTGGAACTGACTGGCAGAGACAGTAGAGCAGATATTTCTGGCAGTTGTATTAGGTATTAGACAAGGAAATCTAATCAGACACTATCCAGAATTTAAAAGAAAAAGTTTTAGAAATCAGTTTTATTTATGATGTGTTTGATAATCTTACATTATACATTATAGTAATTGCACCCACATTTCATTAGCCTGTCCTGGAAGATACAAAACATCTGACAAGCCAACTGAGGTTCACCAAAGTGCTGCTGTTTTTCCATCAAACTTGCATTTCCCATCTCAGTCTGCTCATTCCTGGCACTGAATCTCCAACACAGAATAGCCATGAGGTGAGACCCAAACCCCTCCAATGAGGCCTTCATGCTCTGTTCGAGAAGAGCAGGCCCTTTGTTCCATAAGCCACCTTGTCCTGCACTCCTCCACCCCATGCCTCACTGAACCCATCCCATCATATCAGCGTCACAAAGCTCCACAGCACTTAGCTTGTGTTCCCAGTGTCCTCTGTGCCTCAGTGCACATCCACCATCTACTGAAACTTCACAAAACAAGAGATCTCCGTAGTCACGTTGTTTAAAGCCATCTTTTGGTGTTATATTTTGAATATAATTTAATATAATTTGAACCATCCTCCTTTCATTTTAGTGCTTCATTTCATTTTGTTGGTGAATTTATTTCATAACTTAACATAAAATGCTACACAACAGTGCTTAAAGAATTGGATATTAAAGTGCTGTTATTATGTTCCTGATGGACTGAGTGATTAGCCAATACACACACACAAGCTCACACACTTACACACCAATCTCTTCACCATAACATCAGCATGATCTGTGTTTCTTTTAGCTTTGGCTACAGTCAACCTGTCACTCATGAGTGAGGACACGCAAACACTTGGAGTTCATTGCTTCACTCTCAGGGCCACTTCCCTGAAAAAACAAATACACTGCCAAAATTAACCATATTTATTGTTTATATGGAAGTCAGTAAAAACAAACACAAACTGAAATATGATCAGTTGTGCTTGAAATAGTCACTGATTTTGGGGGATTTTTTACAGGTTTTTAGGTTTGTCCATATTGCATGTATTTTCATAAGAAACGAGCATGCATTCTGTTTATCTTAATATCTCACTAAGCATTTTACACTGTACACCTTAGAACATCTTCACTAACTGCTGTATCCTGTGTATCCAGCTTAGTGATGGATCCAGAACCCGGGAACTCAAGGCATGGCATGGTAATACACCGTGAACTGGATGGCAGTCAATTGCAGGGTATCATGCACACACACATTCACACACTCATTCACACCCAGGGGGAATTTAGAGTCATCAATCCACCTCCTGGCATGTTTTTGGGAGGTGGGAGGAAACCCACATGGTGACAACATGCAAAACACTGCACAGGCTGTAACCTTAGAGCTGGAGTGAACTGGTGACCCTGGAGCTGTGAGGTTGCAATGATACCTCCTGTGCCACCCATTTCAGAATAGGTTCCCCAAAACAAGGATTAATACTCTAGGCTTCAGCCTTCACTGGTTTAGGTTTAGGTTTGAGATATTTTGATACAAATACCTGATTTGAAATAAACCTCCTTGAATGTATGCTTTTTGTCCATTTGATCAGCTCCACTGACCATACAGGTGCACTTAGTAGTTTTACAGATAGAGACTGGACTCCATCTGCTTTTCTGCAGACTTTGTTAGTGTTCTTCAGTGGTCAGGACCACAACAGGACCACCATAGAGCAGGTATTATTTGGGTGGTGGATAATTATCAGCACTGATGTGGTGGTGGTGTGTTAGTGTGTGTTGTGCTGGTACAATTGGATCAGACAGTGCAGTGCTTCTGAAGTTTCTAAACACTCTGTCCAGTCCCTGTCCACTCTATTAGACACACCTACCTAGTTGCTCCACCCTGTAGATGTAAAGTCAGAGACAGTAACTCATCTGTTTCCGCACAGTTAGTGTTAATCATCCTCTAGTCCTTCATCAGTGCTCACAGGACACTGTTGGTTGGTGGACTATTCTCAGTCCAGCAGTGACACTGAGGCATTTAAAAAAATTCAGCAGCACTGCAGTGTCTGATCCAATCATGCCATCACAACACACACTAACACCACCACCACATCAGGGTCACTGCAGTGCTGACAATCATCCACCACCCAAATAATACCTGCTCTGTGCTGGTCCTGTGGGGGTCCTGACCACTGAAGAACAGTATAAAAGGGGGCTAACAAAGTTTGCAGAAAAACAGATGAACTACAGTCTGTATCTGTAATATTACAAAGTGCACCTGTATGGTTAGTGGTGCTGATAAAATGGACAAAGGGTGTAGATACAAGGAGGTGGTTTTAATGTTATGGCTGATCAGTGTATCTAATCATTGTGAGAGACACAAAGAGCACAATGTCGCTCTGGGCTTGGTCTTCAGAATGTACCAGTTGGCAGCCAACATTAAACATTAAGCCAACATGGGCTTGGTCTTCAGAGTGTACCAGCTTCACCAACATTAAAACCAAGCAGAGAAAAAGACACATCTATTATTGCGCAAGTACCTCAAGCTTCTGTTCCCCACTCTGTGCATCCTCTGTGCACTGAATTTCAAAAGCAGTCATGAAGAACTAATATTATCAAATATTGAACAGAAGTTCTGAGATTCAGTGATGCGTGGAGCTGTTAAAGACTGAATGAAGGTGCTGTGTTGGAGCCTAAAACTGGGACAGGATACTTCAGGCAGACAGAAGCAGCAACGGATAGGGAAAACATCCATGCATAATACCACAAGCTTTATTAACAATCTTATTTAGTTCATTAACAATGAATATTAAAAGTAATTAAAAGTAGCAATTAAAAGTAAAATTGCATTTCAATATACCAAATATACCTTTATTTCATAAATATTCAAAATGTGACAAATGTATTAGAAATATAAGAAATATTAGAAATATATCACTAAAATCACTTTTGGGTTGCATGTTTACAAAATCCAGTTATTTATCCTTTATCCTGCTTTCTGTGTGATATTTCAGTTCAGTCAGTCATCAGTCAGTCAGTCATTATCTGTACCGCTTATTCCCAGTTACGGGGTCACGGGGGAGCCGGTGCCCAGTCGGCAACT
>JANCOA010000040.1:6729878-6739893 GCA_024363135.1 Leptodoras oyakawai
TTCTCTTCTTATAAGAAGAATGTAGGAGTTTCTCACCACGTGTTATTACATTTTAGTACATAACTTTGTTGAAAACTCAATTCTGATTGGTTAATTGCAGCATTAGATAATCTGTTATTTCAGAACAGCAGACTGTGCTATGGAAACCGTTCTGATCATAAGACTCTGGAAGACCACGTCCAGTAATATCAAACTGCAGAAAGACGTCCTGGAGCTTCAGCTTGCCTTGTGGGCTAGCTAATGGTTTGTCCACACACCCCCAAGCAAAATCGCAATCATGCCTAGACTTACCTTTTCAAAAAATAAAGATTCAGTGCCAATTCCAAATTTGCTGCCTTCAGCCACCGGGTGATCTTTCCCCAAAAATTTTGGCTTCTTCTGTTTATAAGAAAAAAAAGCAGGCAAAATTTTAATGAACAAACCCACTGTGGTAAAGCTCCCTGACCTGCAAATATGACTGAGCCCTTTTAATGAAATCCCAAAATATAAATTTTTTAAACAGCCCCAGTGAAGAGGGTTTACCTTTAGGGGAGGAGTAGCACCAGACCCGGAGTGTCTGCGAATCTGGCAGCCATTCTGGTTAAATCTCTGCTTGTTGTTGTTGTTGAGCTGAGGCCTCTTCAGCACTCCACTGGGATCCACACGCACAGACTCAGGCTTATCTGTACTTGTTTTGCCCAATAACTACACAGAAAAGAACATTTTGAATTACCAAGCAGACTCATGCAATCATTTAAGGGTTAAGTTACTATTCTTACCACAGAACTGTTGGCATCTGGCAGGAACTGTCCGAACTCAGATAGCAGATCCTCCTGGTTCTTGAAAAGCCTGGCTACTTGAGCATATACTTCTTGTTCGGTAAGAGCCGGCGTGTAGTTCCCACCTGCTTCCTTTGCATTCCGCTGCTCTTTCTGCACAAACATAATTTCTCTCAATTATTCTGCATAAAATGCGTTTTCTTGGGAAATGTGTTTGTTTCCCCCCCCCCACTGCCCCACTTTATATAAAAAAAATAATAATATTAAATAAAAAATAATATAAAATAATTCATTAAAAAAAGATTTTATTAAACATTTAATTAAATAAAAAAATACTAAATTTATCTTTTCATTTTTACATTAAATAGCTAATTTAATTTAGCCCTTTTTAGATTATACATGTCTATAAATATGTCTACAGTGATCACAAACAGATTTAATTTAGCTCCTCTTTCATCCACAATGTCTAAGATATTATATTTGTTCGAAAGAGCCGACACCACTTGCACTAAAACATTTCATTTTTATTTTGCTCTTCAAGGCTGCTCCATCTATCCTCTCACCTGATATGTGTGCAGAATCTCAAGAAAGGCTTTGTAGATGTCTGGTTGGCCTTGAAAGCGGTTTTTGATCTTGTTGACATAGTTGATGGCATGGTTGAACTCCACAGGCTGGTTGTTCTGCAGTGGAGGAGCGCTGGCAGGTGTGCTGCTGACCGGCGTGTGGGACTGGGCTGAGGGGGAGCGGGGAGAAGCGTAGGACGGAATGGACGGATTGTGCTGGCTGGTTGGAGTCAGAGCAGGTGACTGCATGGGCTGCATGAAAACAAATGTGCTACATAAGAACTGATGTTCATTCATATAGCCATGCGACAGAGAGTGAAACGATCCTCACTTACAAATTGAATGCGCTAAAAACTTGGTTCACCTCCCACAAATATCATCGTCACATAATCAAGCACTAAACTGTTAAACAGAAAAGACACTCTAAATGGTACCTTGCTGATTTTGGCAGGTGTAGGCTGGCTGGGCATGGGGAGAGCAGTGGTGCTGGTGGGGGCTGAGCTCTGACTGTGGTGCTGAGCCTGCTGGGTAATGGGGATGTTCTGCACCGACACACCATGTGGTGTGATGTGATGGATTTGGCCTGGGGTTGTTACATTCACCAAGTCGTTAGTCTGCACTTCTATCTTGTAGCCAGGGGGCAGGAAAGTATTAAAACCCATAATGAGGTCTGGATGGCCCTTAAATAGCTGCGACACTCTGTTAATCACTCCTGGTGTATCGATGCTGGAAACACACACACACACATGATGCACGTCAATAAGCAGGAAGTACATCAGCATGTAACTGCACAGTAATTACTTAATGAGTGCTTGGTGTAAAGCATGAAATATACTCATTATTAATAATTACTATTATACTGATATTACTGACGATACATACAAACCGTATGAATTATTCCCTTTTTTTAGATGAGAGAAAAGTTACTGCAGCTGGAAATGGCACGCTCTCGTGCTGCATGTGGCATAAAGGGCTCGTATATGATATGTAAGGAATATGTGATGAGATCTCATTTGAAGAGTCATGACAATCACACTCTCACTGATATTCAGTATAACAGCACTCCCTGTTGTGAGATATTGCTTAACTGAAACGCTTGTGTCTTTCGAATCCATGGTTCTTCAAAACTTTGAACCAGTTCTTGAGACAAAACACCAGTTGGAAAATTTACTGCTTTACATCTGATAACGAAAGCACGGACATGGCCGATTCCTTCCTAAAAGGCTTTAAATCTGCTCATGTGGAGGATCTGCCATGCAATTTCCTGTCCAAGTTGTTACCATAGAGATGATAAGTTATTAGAACGAGTGAATTAATAAAAGCCAGCACTACTATCAAGGTTGATGTTATACAAAAACTGGTCACTTCTTTCTGACCAATCAGAATTGAGCATCAAATGGCGCTTTTGTTAAAAGACGCGCCTTTTGGCCATTGGTTCAACAGTAATTAACTGATTCAACTGCTGCAGTAAATTCTACACTCTGACTAGTCTGCACACTCAGTAATTAAATCATTTAATGTACGTTTCATATAAATTTAAAGTGATCTTAAAGAACAGAAACTAGATATTTATAAACAGCACAGCCAGTTCGAGCTGACCTTTGAGATTTGAATTCTTTCATTATATCCAGGAAGTCGTTGTAAACTTGAGGCTGATTTCCGAATTGGAGCTTCACTTGATCAAGGTAAGAGAGAGCGTCTTCCACCTGTGGCATTCAAACACAACAGAACAATCAATCACCAGCCAATCAGCAGCTCACGTTAAGATGAAGTCTATGTATGGACCGTAAGTTGGACCTTAAGCCTCTGGAACTGCTGCTGGCCCGGTGTTGGAGCAGGTGCAGAAGCAGGCGGGGCGTGAGAGTGACCCTGACCCACGGCGGCTCCTGTAGGCTGGACCGCAGGGCCGTGGTGATGTGCGCCGGCATGCACTGCAGGACTGTCCCCGTGTCCATGTCCTCCAGAGCTCTGAGCCAAGGGCACCTGAAAGGGAAAGAGAAAATGAAAAGAAAGGGGAGGGAAAAAAAGGAACGCTGTTTAATGAGCACTATGCCAATTCACATTTGCTGCAGATAATGGAGATGACTAAACATCACAGAAAAGAGTTTCAAATAAGCGAATTAACTGTCCAGGCTGCATTCAATCTGAGCATTATCTACTTAAAGCTGACATGCAGACAGCATCCATAGCATACCTGAAAGGTCTGAGGGACCTGAGAGTACTGCACACCAGCAGCGGGCTGCATGTTTTCTGAGGCAGCCCCGTAGACGGAAGATCCAGTGGCAACAACGCGGTGATGAAAGCTTTCCGCTCCTCCGGGGAGCCGCCGCTGAGAGCCAAACGCTGTTTCCTGATCGTCCGAGCGGCGCTTCATTGTGTACTCATGCTCCGCAGCTCAGTGGAATCTAAAACAGTGAGGAATGGATTTATGATGAGCAGAACACAGAGTCGAGACAGACCAGAGACCGATATGGCAAAAAAATAAATCACAAACATCATGATACCTGAAGACAGTCCTGGCTTACAATCTATAGGCGTGAGCTGTTTTCACACAAGTGGTATTTTTTTCCCATTTGAACTGAACCCTGCTGTGGTGTTCTGCTTTCTGCAGTTCTTTAGGCAAGTCAGAACACAAAAATTGCACTCAGGTGTGGTGCAAACAACCGGTCCAAGACCTGAATCAGGTCACCGCCGTCCAAACCGAAGCAGACTCTAGCATGGCTCTCTGAAAGTCTGAACGCGATCCAACCCTGAATCCGCTCAGTTGCAGGAAGCGACTCGGACATGCTGCCGATTTTGGGCACTATGAAGCATTTTCCTGCTTATTTTTCCTGTGAGCTGCTAAACCAATCCATGATGCGCAATCTGAGCCAAAGCACAGAGCTGCATTGCTGTGGACATACAATGTGTACTGGATGGTTGGAAAGACAAACAAACAGAGAAGATAAACACGGGATGTGACGCACAAAATGTCTCAACCTAGTAACAGGTTGGCAAATGAACTAACGACGGTAAGAGAGCTTAAATGTTTCTCCTCAATGCGGCAGCCAGCTCACCGTCACGAGCGCTGTATATTCTCCTCCGTAAACGCCAAACTGCATAATCAATGGTTTCGATTTAACGATAAATCTGTACGTTGATTAATCTAAAGGAAATACTTTTATATACAGCAAAATTCATGTAAAAGTGCTCCTGAGAGCAGCCATGTTGAGTTAGAGTCACTCTGTAAATAGGTGAAAGACTTGGTACCCCAAGCTGATGATGAGCAGACACTTTCTTTGACTTTGACTGGGAATCACAAGTAGCGTCTGTTCAAACTGAACCGCGTGGACTGAATCTGATCCTAGGTGTATTCCCAGTGTTCCCGGGACAGAATACAACTGTAAAGTTCTGAACAGTTTCATGATAAGTTCATTTGCTCCTTATTTGTCCCAAAACTACATTCTTACACAAATACTGAAATATCAGCAGCATCTGAGCTACGTGTTCAGTCTGAAGTGATACGAAGACAAATGCAGACAAAACCAGCTCAGTGGTAAAGGCATGTGAAGGTCGTGAGTTCAAATCCCACCACCACCAAAGCTGCCACTTTTGGGCCCTTGAGCACGGCCCCTAATCCTGAAGTGCTCACTGGTATAAATAAGGTAAATGTAAGTAAGTCACCCTGGATACGAGTGTCCTGCCAAATGCCATAAATGTAACTGCACTACTGTCTGGTTAAACAGGTCGGAACATAGAGACATGTGAATGTTTTAAAGCAATATAACAAGGGAAAGACAGGTGATCTACACACGGCCGAAGTGCGATTTCAGCGGCTGTAGCTTGCAATCTGCAGCTGCCATTACGACCGAGGAAGCCAATGTCAACAAGCCGCACTGCAGCCTCGCACTTCTCTCGAGCTCTCCACGCACACACCGCTCTGTGTTTAAACTGTGCGAGCTCTCACTTTCTCTCAACTTTTTCTAAGGAAACTAAACTCCGGACATGAAGAGCGGCCAAACGTAAACTAGAGAGGAACGTTTCCTGAAGAAAATGCGAGTGTGATTGCAGAGAACCACCAGCATTAGTGTGTGTAAGCACATGAGAGTTTGGGGTTCAGACTCATGATTGTGTGTTTATTAGGTTAACATAACTGGGGGGTGCCATTACTTTAGTTCTGACAGGTCATTTACCCATGTTTGTCTGTACATAGTACCAATACTTTTGATCAAACACAGGAGTGTGTGTGTGTGTGTGTGTGTGTGTGTGTGTGTGTGTGCGTGAGCATATAGTAGCTGGGAGTGTAACTACATTTGATCAGACTGGTCATAGTGTGTATACAAACTGTTATTCAAGCCGACGTACAGATGACGAAAAATTAGAAACTGAAATGACAAGCAATGGGAGCGGATGGGGGGATAAAAACGAGCATGGAGGGTAAACGAGTGCGCGGATCCCTTAGCCTCATACAAGCGCATCAATGTTTTAGAGTTGGAAGGGTGTCGATATGTTGAAAATTGGGACACTTGAAATCCTGACAATAATAAAACTACCCTGAATAATAAAAATAACCCGAGAGGTGCATTTCCTGAAGAACATGCGAGTGGGATTGCAGCGAAGCAGTGACATTACCATCAGCAACATTCGCATTAGTGTGTGTGTGAGCACCTAGTTTGGGGGCAGTGTGTTTATTATATTAACATATATTTGGGTGGGGGCAATACTTTAGTTCTGACAGGTCATTTAAGTGCATGTGTGTGTATCTGGACATAGTTTTGGGGGTGCCAATACTTTTGATCAAACACAGGAGTGTGTGTGTGTGTGTGTGTGTGTGTGTGTATATAAGCATAGTAGCTGGGAGTATAACTACATTTGATGAGACTGGTCATAGTGTGTATACAAACTGTTAGAAACAGACACTTGAAATCCTGACAAAACTACCCTGAATAATAAAAATAACCAGAGAGGTGCATTTCCTGAAGAACATGCGAGTGTGATTGCAGTGAAGCAGTGACATTACCATCAGCACCATTCGCATTAGTGTGTGTGTGAGGTGTGAGCACATAGTTTGGGTGGCCAATACTTTTGCTCAGGCTCACGAGTGTGTGTTTATTATATTAACATATAATTGAGGGGCTGGGGGTCAATACTTTAGTTCTGACAGGTAATTTAAGTGCATGTGTGTGTATCTGTACATAGTTTGGGGGGTTCCAATACTTTTGATCAAACACAGGAGTGTGTGCGTGTGAGCGAGCATATAGTAGCTAGGAGTGTAACTATATTTGATCAGGCTGGTCATAGTGTGTATACAAACTGTTAGAAACAGACAGTTGAAATCCAGACAAAACTACCCTGAATAATAAAAATAACCAGAGAGGTGCATTTCCTGAAGAACATGCGAGTGGGATTGCAGTGAAGCAGTGACATTACCATCAGCACCATTAGCATTAGTGTGTGTGAGCACATAGTTTGGGGGCAGTGTGTTTATTATATTAACATATATTTGGGTGGGGGCAATACTTTAGTTCTGACAGGTCATTTAAGTGCATGTGTGTGTATCTGGACATAGTTTTGGGGGGTGCCAATACTTTTGATCAAACACAGGAGTGTGTGTATATATATATATATATAAGCATGTAGTAGCTGGGAGTGTAACTATATTTGATCAGACTGGTCATAGTGTGTATACAAACTGTTAGAAACAGTTTGGGGTGGCCAATACTTTTGCTCAGGCTCACGAGTGTGTGTTTATTATATTAACATATAATTGAGGGGCTGGGGGTCTGGGGCAATACTTTAGTTCCAACAGCTAATTTAAGTGCATGTATCTGTACATAGTTTGGGGGGTTCCAATACTTTTGATCAAACACAGGTGTGTGTGTGTGTGTGTGTGTGTGTGCGTGTGTGAGCATATAGTAGCTGGGACTGTAACTACATTTGATCAGACTGGTTATAGTGTGTATACAAACTGTTGTTCAAGCCGAAGTACAGATGACGAAAAATTTGAAACTGAAATGACAAGCAATGGGAGCGGATGGGGGGATAAAAACGAGCATGGAGGGTAAACGAGTGCACGGATCCCTTAGCCTCATACATGCATGTGTGTGTATCTGTACATAGTTTGGGGGGTTCCAATACTTTTGATCAAACACAGGTGTGTGTGTGTGTGTGTGCGCGCGCACGCGCGAGTGTGTGTGTGTGTGTGTGTGTGTGTGTGAGCATATAGTAGCTGGGAGTGTAACTACATTTGATCAGACTGGTTATAGTGTGTATACAAACTGTTGTTCAAGCCGAAGTACAGATGACAAAAAATTAGAAACCGAAATGAAAAGCAATGGGAGCGGATGGAGGAAAAGGGGGATAAAAACGAGTGTGGAGGGTAAACGAGTGCACGGATCCCTTATCCTTGTACAAGCGCACTGAGTCCGACCGTGTGGGACGTTTCAGAGGTGGAAGGGTGTCGATATTTTGAAAATTGCGGCAGCTGAAATCCAGACAAAACCCTGAATAATAAAAATAGTCAAGAAGAACAATAGTGTGACTGCCGGCTGCAATCAGACTGACAAGAAGAAGAAAAAAAGTTTGCATAGTTGTACATGGAGTTTGATTTCTTTTCCTCCCCCTGCCTCTCTCTCTCTCTCTCTCTCCCTCCCCTCTGTGTGTGTGTGTGTGTGTGTGTGTGTGTGAGTGAGTGTGTGTGTGTGTGTGTGTGTGTGTGTGTGTGAGTTAGTTACAGGCCTGTGACTGAGACAGCTGGCAACCATTACACACCGCACACAGCTAGCTAACCCGAAAGCGCAGACTTTACAACACAAACAGACCAAACATCTCGAAAGAAACAAATAAAACAAACCCGGAACGTAAACATAAATAAATATCTGCACCTTCCAGACCATTTCCCACCGGGTTTTAGACTTCGCTATCATTAGCTACCCATGCTAGTGCATTCAATTATTATAATATTAATAATATTTATACCAACCCACAACTAATACTTATTTCTAGCGTGTAAAAGAGTTCAGACTTCGGGGTGAATTGCAGCTCAGAGAACTGAAACCTAAACTACAGCACGGTGAGCAGACTAGCCAGGCTAGCTCGCTAAGCCCACTCAAGAAGTGCTAGCTAGCTAGCAGAGCTGTTAACGTGGATAACTAACTGTCCAGGCAACGCAACAGCCTTACAGCGACCCTCTACATGTTAGGAAACGACCCCGATAAATATTTGACATCAGTACTTGGACAACATCTACGGCATGAAGGAAACTAGAACATGTAGCCAAGGGCGCTGTAGGAATTAATTAATTAATTAATTCCTGAGCAGCCTGTTTCATGTCTTAGCTCACGCTAAGCTTGTTAGCATGTTTTCTAGCTAGCTATGAAATCAGGAAGTCCTGATCAATGACTTTTAGCTGCTCCGCCAATAAAATCCATGCTAACCATCACACCAGGGCGCTTGCGTTTTAATCCAAATAAAAGCACCAACATGTACTACCTGCACACCGCAAGGCATGCTAATGATCACGCTCGTAATGACTATAAACACGTTAGCGCACACGGATGCTAGCCTCGCTAACTAGCTGGTCGTGCATTAGATTAGCAAGCGGTCTGGACTCGTCTATAGAGCCGTTTGGATTTGCTTTCACCAGGATCTCATTTTAAACCGCGATGGGACAAAACAGCAGATGTGAAATGAATCCATGATTTATGGAGCTAGGATGCTAACGTGCTGCTTAGATGCTTTGGCTAGTTAGCATGCTAGTTAGTAAATACATCAGAAAACTCACCTCGACCGCAGACAACAAAGTCTCCTCGTTAAGTTCGGGTCTAGTCACTCCACAGTTATTTGAAGGGGAAAAAAAGAGAGAAAAATCGCTCTAAGCTTTAACGTAAAATCAGACGGATGAGTTAGTAGTGGGGAATATAATAAGCCTCCATCCACGGCGCCACAGCTCCAGGAACATGCTAGCGTGCTAATTGGCTCAAATCGGGAAAACAACCTCAGAACGATTTTCAACGAGAAGGCGTGGCTTTAGAAATGGTAACGCCCACTCGATGCGTTGATTGGTCAATCTATTGACGCTTCCCGCCTAATCTCTGCGAGTAAACGCCCACCGGCCAATGTCATTGACTGGTTTAGCGACCGACATCATCTAATTGGTTCTTACAAGAATCACATCAAAATTTGCATTGCTTGCTTGTAGAAATAAACACAGCTGCAGATGTTCAGAACATCTGTGTTATGAACATTTGTGTGTCCTCTTCATATTTAAATAAATCCTAATAAGCCTAGAAAAAAATAGAAGTACTTGTTGACAGTTGCATTTTTGACTTGTGGAAATATCAGACAACACACAAATAAACACACAGATGCAATTTCCATTCAGTAAGCACTTAGGAATTCAGTCACATCCAGGGACACTGGAAGGTGTTTTACATTGGAGGTGCTTCAGTTTAAAGCAGCATACATGCACACTACACACTATGACCTAATACACAAATGTCAATGTCAAATCATGATATTTACCATAGCATACACAAATGATCAAAGCTGTTCATTAATTTTCTTCAACAGCACAGCTGTCATGAATGACAGGCTTATATTGACATGCTCATTCTAATGCTTTATTTACATTTTACATTTATTTACATTTATGGCATTTGGCAGACACCCTTATCCAGAGTGACTTACATTTATATCATTTATACAACTGAGCAG
>JANCOA010000040.1:6743034-6757342 GCA_024363135.1 Leptodoras oyakawai
CAGAAATTTCCCAGGTCGCCCCATCCGGGAATCGAACCCGGGTCCTTCTTGCTGTGAGGCGACAGCGCTATCCACTGCGCCACCGTGCTGCCCCGCAAAAGAAGGTCAATCTAATATTAGTGTTGTTTAGCAAGTGTTGAATAAGAAATATTATAAAAGCAAGTATAATGCAGTATCATGTGTTAAAACACACAGTGTTCATAGTGGATACAAAGCACAAAAGGTGGCACAGGTGAGAGGAACAGAACAATAGGACAACAGGGTGAAAACAACAATATATATTGGCTTGGGAAGGCACAGATGGTAGCAGCTTGAATATTTAAAGCAATTCAAAATGTGATTTCAGAGATTTCTAGTCTTCTAATTAGCTACCTACCAAACTTATAGCCAGCCAACTTGCCCTTCTTGTGAAATGTATAGCTAGTTGATGCTCCCCTCCTGTGAAGATGCCTTTGCCAGCTAACTAATGTTAGCTAGTGCAGGAAACTGTATATACAATCACCATCCACTTTCATAGGAATACCTATGCACCTACTCAATGCAGCTATCCATCATTTAATCATATGACATCAGCACAATGCATACAATCATGCAGATGCAGGTGAAGAGCTTCAGTTAAATGTTAACATCAAACATTAGAATGGGAAAAAAGTGTGATCTCTGTCATTTTAGAAGTGACATTGTTGTGGATCTGGTTTGATCATTTTAGAAACTGCTGATCTCCTGGGAATTCCACATACAAGAGTCTTTACATGAACCAGCAAAAAACATCCTGTTTGCAGAGGGCCTGCGGGAACCCAGTGTGGTGTTGTGCTAATATACACCATCCACCTCAGAGTGTGATGTATTGTGCATTCTGAGATGCTTTTCTCCTCACCACAGTTGTAAAGAGTGGTTATTTCAGAATATAAAGAGCTTGCTATATCCTTCCTGGTAGCAACCTGTCTATTTTCCTATGACCTCTGCTGTTTTCACCCACAGAAATGTCACTTGTTCAGTGCCTTAGGTTTTTCATACCATTCTGTGCAAACTCTAAAAACTGTTGCTTATGAAAATCCCAGATCAGCAGTTTCTGAAATACGCATACCAGCGCATCTTGCACCAACAACCAAGTTGCAATTAACGTCACATAGATCACATGTTTCCTTTGTTCTGATGTTTGATGTGGACATTAACTGAAGCTCTTCACTTGTATCTGGATGATTTTTGCATTGCAGTGATGCTACAGAACTGGCTGATTAGATAACTATATAAATGTATATGAGTACAGGTGTATTTTCTTTTATAACCATTAATGATTATGGTAACATTCACTTTATGTAATGTTCATTTCTGGATTTCAGGCAATCTAAATTTACACACATACACACACAATACTACATTCATCATCAGTAACAGCTTTATCCTGTTCAGTGACGCGGTGGAGCTGGAGGCCATTCTGGAAACACTGGGAGCAAATGGGGAATACAGCCTGGGTGGGATGCCAGTCCATCACATGCACCATTCTTACACACTCTTTGTAGACCCAGGAGTACTTTAAGAAAGTCAGTCAACCTAGCATGTTTCTGAGAGGTGTTTCTGTGAGGAAGCCACACTACCCACTGCGCCTTCTAAAAAAAATCTAATAAAACCTCCTATAAAAATTCAAGGCACTAGCTAGTTCAATATCAACATCAAGTATTGCTGTCTAGTGCCTTGTATCTCAAACCGGGAACTCATGTCTGACTATGTCTTTTGTCTGAAAACAACACAGAGATAGATAAACTGACAGTTTATTTGGTGCTTGCTTAATGAACAGGCAACTTAGTCTAGGTTAATAAGGTTAGCTAATGAAACGGATCCATCTTAAGGATTGCTTCTGTCTAAGATGCTGCCATTATCAAAATCAATATCAGCTAGGTCTCAAATTCTGTACTCTATTTTAGACGATGCTAAAATGAACATGTTTGCACTAAACAGAAATGGCATCTCCAAAGCAACAACTGGCAATTTGTTTCTTTTTCTTCTTCTTCTGCTTACTATTATTATTATTATTATTATCAATAATAATCTCTACACACCACCAGTAACAGGAGTTGGATCCTGGTAGAGCCACTGAATTAAAAATGAAGGCTAATTAATTGCCTACCATGATCTCACTTTTAGCAGCAGGCTATTCTTTAGCCAGCTGGCAGGAATGTTGGTTATTTAGCTCCCTAGTTTATTCACAAACAATAGCAGCAAAGCAGCTCTAACACAGCAACAGCTCTGTCCCTGGAATTAGAACACTCCCATCGGGATAGAAATGTATAAAATTTATACAAATATTTCATCATAGGATGAAGGTGTTTATTCACCGGTGATGCTGACCGATTCGTGGCCTCCCTGATCACTTATCCAGTTTCTTCAGTTTCTATATTCTTGTTACTTTTGGCAGTTACTGCTTTACAACGTGAGCGAAACAACACAGTCGATAAGACATTAAAATAAAATAAAATGGCCATATTTCCCAATTGATTCTCCTGATTCACTTTAAATAAGAATGATTCCTTGGTGCCTCAGGCATAACTGCTGTCATAAGGATACGGACCATAAACTCGCATTAGGCCATAAACATGCACTAGACCATAAACCTGCACTAGGAAATATCTTATGTTATGTTAGCTTTAAACAACACAGCTTCTTACGGTAATCTCCCAGACTTCTGCTAATGCAGTTATGAAAGGGTGTGTAACCATTGCTATTTTTATTATTATTTATATTAACAAATAGATTAACTGTAAAAAATAGAACATGTTTTCAGTCTGGTGGGATTTTTACTGGCTCTGAAATGACCATATGACCTCATAGCTTCAGGGACTCTTGTTCGATCTTGAGCTTGGGTTACTGTCTGCATGATGTTTCACATGTGCTCTCTTCACATGCGGGTTTTCTCCAGGTTCTCTGTTTTTCCCATGGGTAGGTGGATTAGCATGAGTGGAAATTGCCACTGAATATTGATGAATGTATGTGTGTATGTTTGAATGTTGTTCTGTGATGGATTGGTACATTCCTGATTCATGCAGGGACATGAATACATACTCAGGGGTTATGACATTGGACCACTAACCAAAAGTCATGAGTTCAAATCCCAGCACCACCAAGCTGCCTCTGTTGGGCCCCTGAGCAAGGCCCTTAACCCTCACCTACTCAGTTGTATAAATGAGATGAATGTAAGTCACATTGTATAAGGGTGTCTGCCAAATGCCATAAATGTAATGTCCAGTGTTTCTGGGATAGGTTCTATATCCACCATGACCTTGATCAGGTCAGGGTGACGATCATTAAAGTATGATTTCTGTGCTTCGTTTTAGATGATTCCACGATTGGGGCGCTTTCATTGTCCTACTACTGTGCATATTTTAGACATATAAAACATCAATTGCCACGTTAATGCTTTGTCTTTTTGGCCTTGTTGGAATGGTTTCATTAACTGTACACAGTCTGAATTAATAAGCACAGCAAGTACACTTCAAGCATCAGTTACTGAATATAAATGATTTACTTTCCTCTGTTCAGACTTCACATACTGGTGTAAAATGCTCTCCAGTGGGTTGAGCAACACTGAATTCTTCAGTGCTGAGTTCACGTTTTGTTCTGCTACATCTCTGATGTTCTTCGACTGTTTCTTGTTCTTCCATTTCTTGCTATTTATTAATTTATTTTATTCCGCGCCTGATCCAATACCATTTTCAGTCTTGCAATTTGTTCTTGTTTTGCACTTTTAAATTCATACTCATTGCTTATTTTTTTGGTTGTCCAGGTTATTTACTTGGAAATTGTATCTGAGGCATTTATATTTGTTAAATGTGTGTTTCAGTACTCTAGAGTAAGATAGGTTTAGTATATTAATTCAATTCAATTTTATTTCTAAAGCATGTGTAACAATGGACATTGTCCCAAAGCAGCTTTACAAAGACATAACATACAGATTTTATCCCTAACTGTTTCTAATGAGCAAGCCGCTGGCAACAGTGAGAGGAACCAGACTCAAAAGAGATACCTATCCTCATTTGGGTGAGACGGGATAGTACAATAATAAATAATCCTTTTTTTAACTGAGTGTTGTATACAGTAAAAAAAAACTGTAACCAGTAAACCTATTCAGGTTTTAACATGAAATCTAAGTTATAAATTGTTCGTTGATGGAGATTTGACTGATAAAGTGCAAAACTGTTCCTGGAAATTAGTCCTAGTCATCAAAAGAAGGCTGCTTAGTGGCAAGTATACGGAGTATAGTACCATCAACAAACCCGAGTGAACTCTATGCCCATGAAACCTCCAGATCTGCTGTAAAAGCTAGTGACAAAAAGCTTGACTGAAGAAATAGGTTTTCAGCCTAGATTTAAACAGTCCTGAATGCTAATTGAAAGGCTGTTCCATAACTGTGGGCTTTGTAACAGAAAGCTCTGCCTCCTGGTGTAGCCTTCAATATTCAAGGTACCAACAGACAGCCTGCACCTTTTGATCGAAGTAGGTGTGGAGGATCATAACAGACTAAATGTTCTCTCAGGTTGAGACCATTTGAGACCAAATGATACCATTTAGTGCCTTATAGGTTAATAGTACTATTACACTCTAGTTTACTATATTATTATGTACTATAATATTTATATTAATCCTTTTATGCTCCATATTTTCTCAGTATTGAAAAACAAGAAAATATACCAGAATACACAAGAACACCACATTTATGCATTTCTCCTTAGTATTGTGTAATTATGTATTCAAATCCAATATTTAAGTTACAATATTTACACATTCTAGTTACATTAATGGGGTTAATTTGAAAAATGTAACAAAGATACATTGGGAGTGTCTCTTGAACTCACCAAGAAATGGAAACATAAGCATAAACATAAACCTTGATATATTGAAGTTTTAGCAGTGACATTCATTACATTGTAATAACACAGTTATGTATAGCATCTCTGCTATCATATCATTTATATTTTGCTGTTCACTAATAGGGTCACGTTGAAATGACATCACCATTACCCTAATAACAGCTTAAAAGTAAATTAGTAATTAAAAATGATATTTAGACATTTATTAAAATGTTATTAAAGCCCTTATTTCATTTGCATGGACAGTTTGTGTATTTTCTATTTCAATGCAACAAACCCAACCCTGTTGCCTTGTTCATTTATGAGCAAAATGCAGCCACTATCAACTCTTTATTGTAAAAAAAAAAAAAAGGAGAGATTTTGGTCTGAGATGGGTTGCCACTGTTTTTTGAATGTTTCAATGAATGTTTTCTTAGATTCAATGTTGAAATTCCACTGTGAGTGAAACAAACCAATACAAATTTGACCCTATTTAAACGATAAAGCACAAAGGTGAAACGAGTGAATTGAGCAAGTGACCTTTACACGCTGACTGTCACATCGATCCTCATTTCAGATTCAGCCAAATAGCTGCTTTGAAATGCTGCTTTGAGAGCTCTGAATCCTGATGTGAAATTTAAAACAAGCTATGTAAAGAATCAAAATGACTGACATAACACGTTCAGAAAGAATCACGCAGTAGAATCTGGTAATTACAGGCAAATATGCAACATCAAGTAAATTTAATTGAGTGAGATGACAGGAGAAGGGAACCATTAATAGAAATCTGTGAGCTGGTAAGAGAGCAGTCAAGAATGCCCTCATAACCACTGCCTGGCTTGGACAGGAGTTCAAGGGTGGAGGAGGAAACATGTTTACTCCGTTCAGTGTGGTTTTTTCTCTTCTTGAGAGACTCCTGTTGAGACTCCAGTTGCGCCCTGCACTTTGCCCACTTTGTGAGTGGAAGCTCCCAGACGCCAGACTGTGAACTTGCACAAGGGCCACGTGAGTTGAAGCTGTAGTGACGGCTGAGAGGAGAGGTGGACACTGTGATGAATGGTGAGAGGGGATGATAAATGCTGGTCCTTGGCCAGTAAGTCAGGCAAAAATGAGTGGGGCATGATAAGCACCCTGCTTAGACTGCTAGGTCCCTGGGTCGCTGTACTCCTTGTCATATAGACCTGATAATTACATAGTTTCCTTGAAAAACCCTCGCTACTTTTCATAGTGATGTCTAATGTTAGGTTATTGACTGAGTGTGCTTATATAATAGGTGTGATTTGGATTTTGTTATACCTTGTCAGCCTTTGACACTTTAGGTTGATAAGAGAGAGAAAGAGAGAGAGAGAGAAAGAGAGAGAGAAAGACAGAGAGAATGACAGAAATCTGACAAACAAAGCAGCATACTAAGTCAGACCTGTCCAATGTTACATTTGAAGCTATGCCACAGTGTGATGCCTGCATTATCATCCTGGGTAAACGGATCTCTGCAGTCATCACCAGACTCTGAAAAATGGCCCACTGTATCAGGCCTGACTCTCCTATTTCCTCCAGTGTAGTGCTTTTCTGTAAATGAGCCCATTCTAAGTGTGATGTATAACAATGCCCTTCCCAGCTGGACAGCTCAGAATGAAATTGCTGTTTCTTTTATTCTTCCAAAGACTTAATCAGTCCGAAATATTAAACGATACCTATACCGATTAAGAATAGTATTTGATTAGAAATAATAATAGTCTTTAATTTCTTGTCTAAGGTACAGCAGTCTGACCACCCTCTGCTTTCAGAAGTCAGCAAACATCATAACGACAACCAGTAATTCCTAGATAACAATAGAATCTACTGAGAATACATATCAGGAGACACTAATGAGAAAGTTTGGTAAAGTAATGGTGGAACGGTGATGTGTGGGGGAACATTTATTAGCAGGTTCAATGTTTCATGAAGCTAGAGGTCAAGTAGAGGTGGTGATTGAAAAACCAGCATTGTCGAACTGACAAAAGCATATGGTACAACTGATGTAAGCCAGATCCCTGAAAAGCCATAATACATTTTCTAGACATACAGTACTGTGCAAAAGTCTTAGGCACTCTGCTGTTTTTAGGTACAACTTTTGTTATTGATTTTTTTTTTAGCTCTGCATTATTGAGTAGCGAAGGAACACATTACATAACAGACCACTTTTCAGACAAAGAACATAATGAAGGCTTCTGGGATTTTCATGCAAAAAAAAAGAAGTAAGTGTGACAATTAAAGTCTCCAGAAGAGCTGTGGTAGATTCTCCAAGACACTCAGTAAAACCTACCAGCTGATTACTGTACAGTGTGATGCAGAAGTCTTAGGCACGTGCAAAGACTCTATAGAAAATACTATAAAGTGCGGTGAACAGTAATAAACTAAAGGAAGTCAATATTTGGTGTGCCTTTTTCTTAAATAGTGTTCTGAGGTACAATGAGTGCAGTTTAATAATGAAATTATCTTTTAGGTTTTACTGAGCGTCTTGGAGAATCTGCCACAGCTCCTCTGGAGACTTTGACTGTACTTTGACTTACTTCTTTTTCTGCATGCAAAACCCAGCAGCCTTCATTATGTCTTAGGGTGCTTTTGCAGAGTACTGCTTGAGGGTGTCTGTAATAATTATGATGGATGATCATATAATCAATAACAAATCGATGGCTGCCACTCTAGAAATTCCTCATTTATAATACAGTATAATGCAGTAATACACACACACCAACGTTTGACTGTTTCCACCTTTATTTTGATGTTTGGAAGGCTTCTGGCTACACAAGCTGAGCTTGATCCTCACTAGGTCACATAACAATAACATGTATCCAGGCTATACCTGTGCTAGGAACTCAATAACCTCCCAAAACAACCCCACCCTCCAGAGAAGCAGAACTTCTCTGACATTCTCTGTCCTGATAAAGCTCATCCATATTTTATTATCTGATGTTTGAAACTCAGTCAGTTGGCATGACACGATAGAAAATAGTGAGCAGTTCTTGGAGTGTCTTTCTTGAAGAAAAAGAACAAAACCTCCAAACCAGAAAATAACAGAAATACTCTGGCAATCATTAATCCACCTCCCCATGGAAAATGCGATGTTACATAGGCTGTGCAGAGTACAATTTAGACGCAGCGTAAACAAACATCTGTTTCAAGGCAAAAAAACGATTTGGTTAAATGCTCATTTTGAAGGCTTCCTTGAGAAGATGTTATTAGGAAATTAGGGCAGCTTTTAGACAGAGATCCTGTGAGAGTAGGGTTGTTTGCACTTGTTTTTGAAAGACTGTCTCTAGATGTGTGTGCTTGTTAAAGATCACATCTGGGCAGGGCACAAGACTAACAAAAACAGCGTTTCCATATGCTTCTGGTATCTCCTGAGAAACACGTTGTATTTCCTTTTCAAACTCATATGTGGCTGGATATGAAAAAATATCGGAGTGCAGAGGCAGGAAATGAATTTTAAATAGCAGTTATGAGTTCAAGGTTTTCTCCGAATTTTCATACTCAGCTGCAAGATTCCTCAAGGCGTTTCACACAGTTCTTCATATTAACGATAATGCAGTAGTTTGGAAGGGTGGAGTGTGGATAAGAACACAGCAGCAGAGATAGCATTGTTAGAAGTCGTCAGCTCAGCAAAGCAGGAAAAACACATTAGATCAGGACAACGATTCATTTTACTGAATCAAATTCGTGTGACTAGACAGAACATTAGTCAGACAGACAAGACAAAGCAATTAGACGGTGTGAAGTAGGTTAAAAGGTTAAAAGCTTTCCATTTCCAGATTTATTAGGATTTATATATACAATTCATACTTCCTATAATGCCGGCCTAAGATGAATCATTGACACATATGGACCGCTTATTATGGGCAAATTTGACTCTACTGTAGTGAAGGACCTGCCATTTTCAGCTTCATCGTTTGCTTTTTTCACATTTTCTCTGAGGAAAGTGACTTGTTAAGCCTTTTCCATGCCACGTCTCAGCCCATTGCTCCTCTCCATTGACAGTGTCCTCTCTGGAGGACGTAATGGGCAAGTGGTCAGGTCAGCTTGACACATATTAGTGTTTTGCTCTTGAGGTTTGTTGTAGAATCCTGTGTTTTTTTCCAACAGCCTGGTTAGAGGAGCACCATTTTGGTTCCAACCTTCTGGGAATGGAACAATTTTGGCCATCTTATATGTTTTCTGAATAAGTTATGATATAATAAGCATAAGCTCTGTATTGAGGTCTTGTCCCTGATGATGTGAGGGAGAAACTTGCACTAGGTTGTATAAAATATGTATCAGGGTCATAGGCTAGCATTGATGTTAGATAGTGTTATGCATTTTAAATGATGCTTATGTCATTCACTTTTGAATTAATATGATTTTATTTTTGTCCAGCCCGAAGCTCAGTTTTTCAATTTTGCTTTGACATAATCTTCTACGGACCGTTACATATACAACTAATGCTGAATTCCCAAACAGCTAACAGCATCGCTAACATCACGGTTGACACAGCAAGTAGCAGCAAATATACTAGGATTAACCACTCACTTGTCATTGTATCTGTGGGAATCTGCCTACCCACAGCTTTAATATAAACCTATAATGCATAGCATCTGCTGCGACAGGTCACTGCTTTTTTCATGTGCCCTCTAGCTCTCAAAGTAGTTTTCAGACTATCTATTCCTTAAGAATACAAATTAGGAAAGCTGCAAATTGCAAGAAGTACGATGGGCCTCAGGCTAGGTAACTTCTCACATAGTGCATGTTAAGACCTTTATACTGGTGTGGCTTCATATAACCACAATATATGGCAAACCTTGACCTATAAATGTATAAAAGCCATAAATATTGTTTTTTTCATTCATTTCTTTTTGTTTATTTACCATTTATTATTGCCAAAATAGATTTCACGGTCACCTTTATCTCAGCAAAGATTAGACAATGGATTTATAGTAACACGTTTTCACAGTGGTACAATACGAATCACTAAAATGGCATGTGGGTCAACATTTAAGAAAAATGCCATGTCCTATATTCGCAGCAGCCGATGGGATTTTCTGGAGCATAGTCACAGGTCCCACTTGCCTATTCTAAACCATAAATTACCTGAGCTGTAAGAGACTTGGATGTGCGAAGCAGCTTTTGTTTGGTGATACAGATATTGCAGCCTACATGTAATGAGGTCATTCATCGTCCTTTGAAGCAGTGGAGCTGGGCGGCTTGGGAACAAAAGGTGGCTGCCGGCAGACCTGACTCATAATGACTGAACAGACAGAGTCGTCTGGTCTAATGGCAGCCTGTCATGGCGCTGATGATTTCTGCACCACCATTTCACAGGTTTTTTTGTCCCTGGGCAGTTTGTGCACATGATACAGAGTGGAATGAATTCCTGATGGATCGTATGTACTTCCTGACAGGTGTGAAGTGGAAGAATGATTTGTGCTTGTTTGATATATAGCACGGCATGACCGTTTCGTGTGCATTTCTGATATCACTTTGGCATCGCCACACAGACATTACTGTTAGCCTATTTTGACATGGAAAATATCTGAAATATATCAAAATGAATATTTGTGCAGGACAGACAAGATTTCCTCAGGGTATGTAATGTACCAGACAAACTAGATACAATCCCCCCAATACTTAACCGCACTTCATTTTAGCAGAGCATTCCCCCAAGGGTGGTTTGGCCAACAGGAAGTTCAGGAATCTTCCCTATGTCTCCATTCTTTACACTTCCACTCAGATGCTACACTTCTGATGGTCAGTTTTGTGTATTTGTGGACCCATGTAGACTGGACAAGGCTAGAAAAAGTCAGTATGGAGAATGTGTAAGGAAAGAAAAGAAGGGCTTTGCTGGCAGATGCTGCAAAGCTTTAAAAAAAACATGAACATTAATTTTCACATAAGCTGCTAAAGATTCTGCTGTGCAAGACAGCAGGTAATCGGTGACATAGCCTAATCAGCTAAATATTTATTTTTGTATTAAAGTATGAAAATGATTTATTTATTGTTTAATGTTAATATGAATACTGATTATTAGATTAGGTTTGTATTCATGGGGCACATGGTGGCTCGGTGGGTAGCACTGTTGCCTCACAGCATGAAGGTCCTGGGTTCACTCCCCAGGTGGAGAGGTCTGGGTCCTTTCTGTGTGGAGTCTGCCTGTCCTGCATGTACTCCAGTTTCCTCCCATGGTCCAAAGATATGCATATTATGTTAATTGGTGTCTCTAAAGTTCCATGAGTGTGTGCCCTATGTTGGATTGGCGCCCTGTCTAGGGTTGTTCCTACCTTGCGCCCTATGTAGCTGGCTAGACACCGGCTCTCCTGTGACCCTGAATAGGAAGAAGCAGTTAAGATAATGGGTGGATGGTTTGTATTTTCTGCCTTGTCAAAAAGATGCTTACGAGTCATTTTTTGCAAGTCCAAGTCAAGTCTCAGTGTCTCTTATGGTTGTGTCATCTATGGCCACATGCAGTGGTATCATGTAAGCCAACATTCTGGGATGGCACAATTAGAGCATGGGAGTCCTTCCCATTCTTGGAGACACTCTGAGCCAGTTGTCTAGCCATCACCATTTGGCCAACTTTGTCAGAGTTGCTCAGATCCTTACCCTAACAGAGCTGACTGTTTACAGGCTGTCTAACATATCCCACCCACTGACAGGTGCCATTGTACCAGTCAGTATTATTCATGCCACCTGTCAGGGGTTTTAGTATTATGGCTGATCTGTATATATGCTTGTATTAAATTAAACACACCCTGACCATTCAACATAATAAATACCAAATAAATACCAAAATAAAACCAACAGCAATTTAAACATGCAATATTCAAAAAGTCTGATCAAAAGAGAAATTCATTCTCATCATGTTACTCTTGCTGTCCAAAACAATGGTTTCTTTGCAAAGTGTGACTCAGAATGTCTTCACATTGCTGGAAACAAAGCAAACCAAAAATCAACTGGTAACCTTGTGGGTCTGTCATGTGCACCAACAGTCACCCATCAATGATAGGCCTCTTTCTTCTTCTCTACCTGTCTCCATTTATTTTCAATCCTATCAGCCTATTACCCTGAACTTGAAGATCCTGACTGCTGCTCCCTAGCTTCCTAGACCTTTTCTTTTATCTTCTTGTTTTCTCTTTTCTGTTCTTGGACCCAAATGGACCCAAAATTGTAGAATGTATTTACTGTATAAACAAAAAGATTTTATATTTCCAACATGATACTCTTCCAACAAAAAATGAAAAGACTAAGAAAAGACATAAAACATAATGAAGGCTGATGATGCAAAAACAAGAAGTAAGTGTGACAGTCAGAGTGTCCAGAAGAGCTGTGGCAGATTCTCAGTAACACTTAAAAGCTCTTTTCCTTATAAAACTGCACACATTGTACCTGGGAACACTGTTCAAGAAAAGGACTCACCAAATATCGACTTCCTTTAGTTTATTACTGTTTACTGCACTTTATAGTGTTTTCGTTTAGCAAAACAACAGCAGAGCAAACCAACAGTGAAGGACAGCAACAGCTGTGAATATATTGATTTGAAGGCTACGAAATCAGTGATTTATATTATAGATTTATATTAGATTTTGGGAATTGATTCAAGCAAAACTAGAAGGAGCCTATGGAAACGATTAACCAAAAAAAAATCAATATGTGCATGCAGGGCATTTAGAGGGACTGGTGCACTCTCATTAAAGGCAGACATGAGCCACTTGGTCTTATAAATGTGGACTGAGGTCCAAGAAAAAAAATCTGCATTGCGCAAAGAAATTTGTAATTACTTGTGATTAGAATTTTCTTATTCATGTGATATCATATGATAATACATGTTGGACCTAATATAGCAGTATTTAATAACAGTAACTGATGAACTTTCATTTGTTATTTCTGAACAAATGTAAGGCAGTTTAAAGTAAAACCCCAGGCTGATTGTTGTCCCCAGTCCACCCCTGGTGTCTGCTAATATGTTAGAGCAGTACTTTGATATTTACCATTTTGCCATTTCAGATGATGAAAAGGTTGCTTATTAACAGAGAATAAATGAATAATATGAAGGATCTGAATTTAATCCTCTGCATAGTCGACTAGAAAACCTGCCCATGTTTGCAGTCCAGGAGCTAGTCCATTTACATAAAATGCCAGCGCAAGAAAGGCTACTGCATTGTAAACCCACCATCTGCCCAAAAGATCATCTTTACTGCTCTGTTCAAACTGTTAAACATAGAGCTGTAAAGGTATAAAGACTCAATTGAGTATAACAACTTCTGTTGTTTTAGTCCAGTGGGATGCAGCATGTGATGAGGAAGAGCCTACTCCGCACACAACTTCATTACGGGACGGCGTTAAGTAAAAGCCAAGTCAACTTGGTGCCAGCCTTTTCTGGGTAGTGGACAAAAGATCAAGATTTGCTGCAGGTGTTGTTTAATAATTCATGGGTGTGTGAAACTCACATCAGGTATAGACTCCACAAGCCTGCCAAATCCATCTGCTTCCCTAACCACTCAGACACCCTGGATTAAATTACCCTAATCTGAAAAGATTAGCAGGTACCTTCCATCAGCACTTACTCTAGAATAAACAAAGTGCCCCAGGGTCCTGAAAAAGAAAGATGTGAGGCTTTAGAAAAAATATGACCAATTATTTGTTTATTTTCCCAGTATCTCTCGTGTTCTTTTTTGCCTCTGGTTATACTGCAGTATTCAACATGACATCACAGAATGCACCCAGCCTGATATGAGACTTTGTGGGAAACAGGAATTTTAAAATGGAAGAAAAAATGTGGACCACGGTTATAAATTAATATTAATGGGAACATGGAAACTTTTTTTAATGAAAGGAACAACAAGAAGTGCACCAACACTATTAGTTTTTGTCATTCAACTAAACAGGGAAAAATACTATAAAAGTATGAGTAGATGTTTGTTCTCCTGACTTCATGGTTAGTTCTTTTATATTGTTTCATTGGAACACTATATTATTTCATTGGAACACTATATTATTTCATTGTCACTTATGCCTGTATCCTTGGTACTGACACAAGATGTCTTAAATCACATAGTATAACCAATATAAGAGGATCCATTCTAGACAATAATCAGGGGCCAAGCACTAACTGTATGATTGTTAGAATTTTCATTACCACTACTACTACTACTACTATTATTATTATTTCTCCCATGTGAATCATTGGCAGCCTGTAGAACCCGTTAATGGATTTTGCTGAAATTTGGCACATTTTTCAAATCCAATCCAATTCATTAATTCATTCATTCATTTTCTTGACCGCTTATTCCTTTTCAGAGTCACAGGAAAGCCGGTGCCTAGCCAGAAGAATAGGGTGCAAGGCAGGAACAACCCTAGACAGGGCACCAATCCATCTTAGGGCACACACACACACACACACACACACTAGGGCCACTTTAGAGACACCAATCAACCTAACGCGCATGTCTTTGGACTGT
>JANCOA010000040.1:6919329-6934420 GCA_024363135.1 Leptodoras oyakawai
GGAGGCCCTACACCATTCTAATAAATTATTGTGGTCTAAAATGACAGGTGTTTCAGTTTCATTGTCTAACCCCTGTAGCTCTGTGTTGTCAGTTTGGTAATGATTATTTTGATTTTGTTGTATATGCATGTATCCCAGAACCAGAAAGAAGTCTGAGTGTTAGCATCCCCATTGCTCAACCTCTCCAACCGTTAATGGGAGATACAGTTGTTCTGCCCTGCTATTTCCTGGATGACACAGTGCCTGACCCTGGTGCTCCCAACATAGCCCCTTTATCCCATCGCATTAAATGGAGCATCATCACCAAAGACAATACAGAAGACATTTTGGTGGCCAGTGAAGGTATTGTGGCAGTGAATAAGAAGTACACGGACAGAGTTCAAATGGTGGCATACCCTGGCAGCCTGTTTGATGCCTCCATTAAAATCTCACAGCTTCTTTCAAATGAGTCTGGTGTGTATCGCTGTGAAATCATGCATGGAATTGAAGACAATTGGGATTCTGTCAATGTCCAAGTGCAAGGTAATGCCAGATGCCATTGGCTGTAGTTACTCTTGTTTATATCTATGTATATAGGGGTGCAGATTTTGTTCATTGTCAGAATGAAGAATTATGTCTGGAATAATTGACTACATACAATATTTTTTTGTCTAGGCCTTGTGTTCCACTACCGTGCGATTACTTCACGTTACACCCTGACATTTGAGAAGGCACAGGCAGCCTGTATTCAGAATAGCGCTGTGATCGCAACACCAGAGCAGCTACAGGCAGCGTATGATACAGGATATCACCAGTGTGATGCAGGCTGGCTTTCTGACCAGACTGTTAGGTCAGTCCAGAGAACATTTTAAAAATAATTAGGTTAATTTCTTTAGATGCTCATCATTACTCTATATTCCACTATATAATGTTGTATTTTGCTGCTCATGAAAGGTATCCTATCCATGATCCACGAGAAGCCTGCTATGGTGACAAGTATGACTTGCCAGGAGTGAGAACGTATGGAGTAAGAGACGTAAACGAGACCTACGATGTGTATTGCTTTGCTGAGAAGATGTCAGGTATAAAAATGCAAACTTCAGGCAAACTCTGTTTTTTTTAAATGAACTGTCCACAAATTAATTCCTTCCAGTATTTTGTTACAGGGAGGGTGTTCTATTCAAAATCCTATGAAAAGTTCACCTTTGCTGAAGCTCAGGCCCAGTGTTCTAAGCTGGGTGCCAAATTAGCCACAACTGGCCAGCTCTACTTAGCCTGGAAGGCTGGTATGGATGAATGTAACGCAGGCTGGCTGGCAGATGGGAGTGTCCGCTATCCCATTAATATTGCCCGACCCCAGTGTGGAGGAGGTCTCCTGGGAGTGCGAACTGTGTACCGCTTCGTTAATCAGACAGGCTATCCTCTACCAGAATCAAAATATGATGCTATCTGCTATACAGGTGCACACATTGGTTTTTATTTTCTATTTTCTACTTTTTTATTCCTTTACCAAGTTTTGGCTAAGTATAGCAAATCAAGGGATGTGCTTCCCAGTAATGATGAATCATACCAAATAATTATTGTGTCAGGTTACCTGCAGCCAAGTTGATTTAATGATAAAATCTGTTTTTGTCTTCTTTAGATGAGGAGGAAGAGGGCTCAGCCATACCTAACATCTTTCCAGATATACAGACTACAGAGGCTACAAGTGAGGTATTAAGTGTGGATATGATGACAGGCGGCCCACCAGTGTTTGTTACGCAAACCTCCACTGAGAGTGAGCTAATAGGCGAGATTGAAACCCACAAACCCCCCACCACCACTGCTGACTTCCTGTATGTAGAGGAGAATGTCACACAGCTGCCTCTGTCTCCACCACCCAGTATCACTGATGACTTTGTAAAAGTAGTGACTGCACAGCCTGACCTTGGATTAGAGATTGAACATCAGATGTCCCTTACTGGTAAAATGTATATATAATCTATAAATATAAATTTAGAGATCTTGTGTACTAGTAATAGCACTTCTTCGTTACAATGTAGTGATTTCACTAGTGTTTGCTAATTGTATTATCACCAAGCATCACATTTTGTTTCTTCCATCCAGGTGTTGTCTTCCATTACAGACGTGGCCACAGTCGCTACACTTTTACCTTTTCAGAGGCTCAGCTCGCCTGTCAGGACATTGGTGCAACGATTGCTAGTCCTCAGCAGTTGCAGGCTGCCTATGAGGCTGGCTACCACCAGTGTGATGCAGGCTGGCTGAGTGACCAGACTGTGAGGTATTTTTTTTTTATGTTGGCTTATTAGGATGCTTTTCATTTATTATGCCATTTATTTGTGTAATAACGAGGCAGAGCAAAACAGAAAAGAAATCTGTTTACAGTAAATTACATCCTGTTAACTTGCTTCTCTTGCTTAAAATGAAGGTATCCTATCGTATTCACAAGAGAGAAATGTGCTGGTGATTTGAAAGAGTCGTCAGGTGTGAGGTCTTATGGTGTACGACCTGGCAACGAGCTCTATGATGTATACTGCTACATGGACAAACCAAGAGGTATGATGGCATGAACTTCAGCGAATTTTAACAACTTTAAATTTAATTTTAATTACAGCTTTTGGTGGAATTACAATTAACTTGAGACATAACAATATAAACCAACATAAAATGAACAGTCACACTTACTATTCTTTTCCAGGAAACATTTTTCATGTGTATTCACTTGAGGGTTTCACATATGATGAAGCACTGGCTTATTGCCAGGCCCAGAATGCCTCCTTGGCCTCCACAGCTGATCTATATGCAGCCTGGAAGCAAGGTTTTGATAAGTGTCGTGCTGGTTGGCTCATCGACCACAGTGTCCGCTATCCCATTAATAATCCCAGGCCTCAGTGTGGGGGAGGGAAAATGGGAGTCCATACAGTCTTTAAGTTTCTCAACCAGACTGAATATCCTGATGTGCACTCCAAATATGATGCCTACTGCTTGAAAGGTATTAACAGTTATGTAATTGCAACTAAATAGTATGCAAGAATTGTCTACAGTTATAAAACTTATAAATAAATATATACTATTACCTATTTTTATCATTTCACAGTTGATCAAGTCTATATTTATGAGACTGAATCGAACATGACAGTTATTGAAGAGGAATTGGTGAACCTGACCTCAAGAACTGATCTTTTCACATCTGGTAATGGATCTCATTGTCCATAACTAACAAAATTAAGCCTAATCTTTTATTATTTGGAGATAAATATTGTTATTTATAATAAATATTGTTATTTGTCATTGTTATTTATTATGTACATTATTCTTTTTCCCTGTATTTTTATTTCCATAGTGAACACCAGCATTACTCCTCCCAGTCCCGTGGACCTCTCTGGTTCTGGATCAGCAGACCTGCCATCTGGGACCAGTGGTTTTTCTGGTGATGTACCAGCTAGTGGAAGTGGGGAGCAGACTAGTGGGGCATCATCTAAAGATGGAGAGCTTTCAGGATCTGGGCTGCCTAGTGGGTCTTCAGGTTTAGAAGGAGAATTTTCAGGATCTGGACTCACAAGTGGATCTTCAGGTTTAGGAGAACTTTCAGGATCTGGACTGACAAGTGGGTCATCAGGTTTAGAAGAAGAATTTTTAGGATCTGGATTGCCAAGTGGGTCTTCAGGTTTAGGAGAACTTTCAGGATCTGGACTGCCAAGTGGATCTTCAGGTTTAGCAGAATTTTCAGGATCTGGATTGCTAAGTGAGTCATCAGGTATAGAGGGTGACTTTTCAGGATCTGGGCTAAGTGGAGAAATTTCTGGCTCAGGCTTTAGTGATGATGGTTCAGACATTATTGTGACCTTCTCAGGAATTGACACAATATTCTCTGGGACTGCATCAGCTTCAGGAACACCTCAGGAAGCTGGAGAGGGCAGTGCAGAGATCCTCACTTTCATGTCAGGTTTGGGTTCCGGGTTCTTCAGTGGGGATGGGTCTGGATCAGGAAGTGGCTCAAGCTTTGCTTCAGCAGACAGTGGGTCTGCAACAGACTTATTCAGCATCTTGGGAGAGAGCGGAAGTGGAGAACCTTCTGGCATTTCTTCAGGCCTTGGTTCTGGTGGGCAGTTCTCTGGATTCAGTGGTTTTCCATTGGGCATGACCTCTGGAGATGACAGCAGTTCCTCTGGGCTTAGTGGCAGTGGAATAATCATGGTGAAATGCAAGTGGGCAGAAGTGTCCACTGCTCCAACCCTCACAGCTCAGGAGCTGGGTGGAAGTCAGATGTACTTCAGTGGATCTGAAGATGGTGTGAGTGGTTCTGGTGTGAGTGAAAGTGATGATTTAAGTGGCTCTGCGAGTGGCTCAGGATTTCCTGCCATCACCTATTTGGACTCAGGACTTACTGATCTCATAGACCTATCCATCAAAGAACAAGAGGCCTCTGGGATTTTGATTTATGGATCAGGGGAAGGAAGTGGTGACTTCTCTGGAGTCTCTGGTCTTCCATCAGGAGACACATCAGGGTCATCATCCAGTGGGAATATTATATCATTTACTGATGAGAGCTTGATGGAAGTTTCTTTTAGATCCAGTCAAAACCATGAGCTCAGAAAAGGACCAATAGAGCAGAGTGGGGGGGAGAGTGGAATGCTTTTGAGCAGTGGTCACCACCATACTACTATTTCAATTGAAGATCACCATCCCACAACCCTCCCTTCTGAAGATCCAGTTCATTCAACTAAGCCAGCAGTTCTAGTTCCCTCAAATCTGTTTAGTAACAGTGAACTTGCTGCTGCTGAAACCTTCTGGAAATATGATACTGTGACTCCTGCACCTGTGGCTGGCACCACTACTGCCCCTGCCTTTTCAGTGCAGACACCAACTGTCATAGAGGTCCCAGCCATTGAGAAAGGTAAGTTAGTCATTAGCAATACTAGTATCAATTAGCAATACTAGTACCATTGGATAGGAATGCAAAGATACTAAACTCATGAGTCAAAAAGATTTGTTGTCCTTTCGCAAGTTTTTTCAAATGTTTCAGTTTATCTTTTCCTTCTGTCCATATTCATATCCTAGCTGCTATGGACCCATGTAACCCAAATCCCTGTGGTGCCGGTGCGTGTTCTTTGCAGGATGGGATTGCTGTGTGTCACTGCCCACCTGGGGTGAAGGAGGAAGAATGCCATGTTGGTGAGTAACTTAAGCTAGCTTTAATTTGAATTGAAATGTGAAAGTGCCAAAATCTCTCATCAGTTTGTTGCAGTATTCTCATTTAATTTGATGTGAAATATTCTTTTGTGCACATCTTTGTCACAATAATCTAATTCCCATTGCCTGTTTTGGTTTTAGTGTTTTCTCTCATTAATGGAACACTCCTCTCTATCTTTGTCATTGCTCCCTATTTATGTGTGTCTTTGGGTCTATTTGCTTGTGCCTGATTGTCATCCTCAAAAAGGCATCCATTTCACAGGTTGTTTGGCATGCGCGTGAGGATATCTAATTCTACCTGATATATTTACAGGACCTTCCAGTTTTCAGGTCAATTAACTGATTGTGCACCTATGTGTTGTTTTTGTTCAGCTCTGCCTTTGCTCAAGTATGGCTTAATCAGCACTCCATTTCCCAGCCTGCTACACGCCTGTTAACACCTGGTATATGCCTTGACTTTTCTTTCTCCTTGATATGAATCTGGACCATGACCTGCTGCAACAGTTTGTAAATTGTATGTTTAGGCCATTCATTTTGAAGAGAACGAGTTCAATCACTCAAGCAATGATAGGAATAATCACTTGCTCTCAAACCATTTGATATGTTGAATTGGTGGTTTACCGATTTGAATTGGTCAGTTAAGCATGTTGCATGGTTCATTGGTTCTGATTTGATCAGCACCTGTGTTCTACCTAGGCATGACCCAGCTCAAGGGTCCCTTTGTAGTCCCCAGACTTAACAGCAGAACCTTTATTTTCAGAGGTTGATGTGTGCCATTCAAACCCTTGTGCCAATGGAGCTACGTGTGTGGAGGTACAGGATGCTTTCAAATGCTTATGCCTGCCCAGCTATGGAGGGGATCGCTGTGAGATCGGTACGAGGTTGGCTTCAGCTAATTCTGCTAACAAAACTCTCAAAAACAACCAAACCTGATGCCATGAAAGGCAGTTTCAGTGCTCCAAAATCACTGGCTGGTCTTTTGGTGCCATTGGTGTGTTGGAACATGCTTATGTATGACAGTAAAACTAACAATTCCTGTTTTTAAAAAATGGTGAGTGACTGGGGGAAAACTATGGTAGATGAAAAGGTGCTGTAAAGGAAGGAGTTTAATATTTACTGGTCAGTATGAAAGGGCCCCTGGGGAATACAGACACGTCCCTCAGTGACTCAAGCAGGTAGGGAAAAAATAACACTGTGTCTGTGCTTTTTCTGTTTACCATTTGGGCTTAACACCAGACTGTTTTTGCAGTCTTTGTTTTATTTTCTATGTTTATACCTGCCTACATATAGCAGTGAAAGGTGAGTTATTTTCTTGTGCTAAGAATGTGAGCTGTGAAAAAACACCCTACCCGTTCCCTTACAGCATTTATGGTTGAACACAGAAGATGTATTAATATCCTTAGGGATTTACTTTATGTCTTTGATACTTGTGAGACATTTCTGTACAACTTTCTTGTTATGCTATATTCTTAAATAATATATCTTAATATATTCATAAAGCATTATAAATGCATTTATAATGTGTTACACAGCATATGTTAAAACCTATACCTGGCATTACTTGCATTACTGCAGTTGCACTTACTTTTGATTGATTTCATAATGTCATGATACATAATGCATTATAATTATTATATATATATTATATATTTATTATAAATTATTATATTTATATTCATTTTTCTCCTTACTATTCTTACTATCTATATTACTATAAGACTTTAATATCCCCATGAACTATTAATGCAAGTTTAGTGTCATAATCAATATTTTAATTCATTATGTACCCTGAGATTATAAAGTCATATATTCATGCTATAAAAGTGTTAAACATGTAACTGTATCTGTTTTAGGCACTACAAAGTACCTATGCTATATAACATGTTATCCGTGTTTTTATAAGGCATTATAAATACAGGATTTGTAGGAAATGCTATACATATTGCTAATGTTAAAACAAAATATGAAACCACTTGTTGATCTAATAATCATTTGCCTTCTCAGCTCAAAAGTTATGTAAGCATTTATGTCCAACCCAGTTTGTACCAGGACATTGCATGAAGTGTGCAGCTCTCTGGAATAAAGTATAACCCCCAATCTCCTCATATGTCACTGCAGACATAGAAATCTGTGAGGAGGGTTGGACTAAGTTTCAGGGTAACTGTTACCTGTTCTTCTCTGAGAGAGAAATGTGGGAGGAGGCTGAGCAACGTTGTCGAAGCCTTGGAGCTCACCTGGTCAGCATCACCAATCAAGAGGAGCAAGTGTTCGTTAATTGTGAGTGAAGTCAAAAGTCAACACAGTATATCTGTATGTCTTTACCATTATAATACAGTATAGTGTTTCTTTTCTTTAGCCCACTCACAGGATTACCAATGGATTGGACTAAATGATAAGACTTTTGAGAATGACTTCCAGTGGACAGATGGAACCCCAATGGTAAGTGTGTTCAGTTCATGCTCCTGAAAGAAAACAGCCCAGTCCAACCCTATATAATATATAATGTAATTCCTGAATGCTGAAAACACTTTTCCTCCCAGCAATATGAGAACTGGAGGCCTAATCAGCCAGATAACTATTTCAACTCTGGTGAGGATTGTGTGGTGATGATCTGGCATGAAAACGGTCAGTGGAATGACGTGCCTTGCAACTATCATCTACCATTCACGTGCAAAATTGGCCCAGGTATGTTGTCTTTATGTAATGTAAATAATCTAGTCCATATGTTTACTCAAGTTTAATCTAGCATTTGCTCAGCCATTCAAAAGATATTAAAATGAGTTTTTCCTCAGTCACATGTGGTCAGCCACCTGAACTGAAGAATGCCAGGTGGTTTGGGACTAAGAAGGAACGCTACCAAGTCAACTCAATTATTAGATATCAGTGTAATGATGGCTTCAGGCAGCGCCATCCACCTGTGGTCCGCTGCATGGCAGATGGACACTGGCAGAAGCCACAGGTGGAATGCATACCCCGTAAGTCATGTGTTTACCTGAGGAGAAAAATTGTTTTCCTGTAATGTTCCATATGTTTATACAGTATTATGGTACATATATTTTGTTGTATTGGTTCTGTCCACTTTATTAAGAACACCTATAAGCCTGCACATTAATGCTTTTATCCAATTAGCCAATCATCTGCCAGAATACAGTTGAAGATTGGACAAACATTGCTGTTTTTTTCTAATCTTTAATGTACCAGTTTCAATGAGCCATTGAATGCTCAGATCAATGAATCCACTGAATCCAATTTGTAGTAAAGAGTGATTGTTTGGATTACTGTAGCCTTCCTGTATGGATGTTTTTGCACCATTTCTTGTATACTCTAGAGATTGTTGGTGTATGGAAATCATCAGGTTCTGAAATTTTCAAACCAGCCTGTCTGGGACCAAAAACTATGCCACTCTCCCAGTCACCAAAATCACACTTTTCCTCATTCTGACTGACTGAAGCTCTTTACCTGTATCTGCATGATTTTAAGGATTGCACAGCTGCCACATGATTGGCTAATTTGATTAAAAACATGAATGAATTTAAATGAATGAATGTAAAGCTGGTATACAAGAGTTTGTGCTAAATTAGCCAGTAAATGTACGCATGTATGTACAGTCACTCACAAAAAAAAGTACACCCTCACATTTCTGCAAATACTTTATCTTTTCATGGGACAACACTATAGAAATGAAACTTGGATATAACTTAGAGTAGTCAGTGTGCAGCTTGTATAGCAATATAGATTTTCTGTCTTCTGAAAATAACTCAACACACAACCATTAATGTCCAAATAGCTGGAAACACAAGTGAGTATACAGTAAATATGTCCAAATTGTGCCCATAGTGTCAATATTTTGTGTAACCACCATTATTATCTAGCACTGCCTTAACCTTCTTGGGAATAGAATTCACAGAGCTGCACAGGTTGCTACTGGAATGCTCTTCCACTCCTCCACTACTCCACCCAAACTCAATTGGGTTTAAGTCCGGAGACAGACATGGCCAGTCCATCACCTTTACCTTCAGCTTCCTCAGCAAAGCAGTTGTCACCACGGAGTGTTTGTGGTCGTTATCGTGTTGCAAAAGTTTCTGAAGATTCCGAAGCTCTGCTTGGACTTCATGTTTCCCTCAATGAACCACAACTCCCCAGTGCCGGCAGCACTCATGCAGCCCCAGACCACGATGCTACCATGCTTGACTGTAGGCAAGACAAAGTTAACTTGGTACTCCTCACCAGGGCGCCGCCATACTTGCTGGCCACCATCTGAGCCAAACAAATGTATCTTGGGCTCGTCAGACCACAGGACATGGTGCCAGTAATCCATGCTCTTGGACTGCTTGTCTTCAGCAAATTGTCTTGTGTTTCAGCTTCAGAAGAGTCTTCTTTCTGGGACGACGGCCATGCAGACCGAGTTGATGCAGTGTACGGTATGGTCTGAGCACTGACAGGCTGACCTCCCACTTCTTCAAACTCTACAGAAATGCTGGCCACACTCATGCATCTCTTTTTGAAGCCAACCTCAGGGTATGATGCTGAACAACGTCTTTAGTTGACCCTGGCAAAACATGTTCCGAGTGGAACCCGTGCTGGAGAACCGCTGTATGACCTTGGCCACTGTGCAGTATCTCAGTTTCGGGGTTTAGCAATCTTCTTGTAGCCTAGGCCATATTTGTGGAGATCAACAATTTCTCACATCCTCAGAGAGTTCTTTGCCTTGAGGTGCCATGTTGAATGTCCAGTGGCCAGTATGAGAGAATCGTATCCAACGGAGCAAATTTAACAGCCCTGCTCCCCATTCACAGTTGGAACTTTGTAACTCTAACGAGTCACATGACACCAGGGAGGGACAACGATACAACTGGATACTGTGAGGTTTAATCATTTGTGCTGCCAGCTATTTGGACATTAATGGCTTTGTTGAATTATTTTCAGAAGACAGTAAATCTATACTGCTAGACAAGCTGTACACAGACTATTCTAACTTACATCCAAGTTTCATTTCTATAGTGTTGTCCCATGAAACAATATAATATAGTATTTGCAGAAATGTGAGGGGTGTACTCACTTTAGTAAGTGACTATATGCATGCGTGT
The DNA here is from genome assembly GCA_024363135.1 of Leptodoras oyakawai. Classification (NCBI taxonomy): domain Eukaryota; kingdom Metazoa; phylum Chordata; class Actinopteri; order Siluriformes; family Doradidae; genus Leptodoras; species Leptodoras oyakawai. The sequence goes on from JANCOA010000040.1 coordinate 6,929,589, forward strand.
ATGTATGAATGTGTATATACTATGTCTGAATGTGCTTTTTTATCATTTACTTTGCATAATGTTTTTTTTTATATTTTACATACTTTCTTTTTGTTATTTTAGAAATCAAAAGAAGACTACTGAAGAGATCCATTAGGCATCGATCTGCTGAGGAAGCACCTCTAAAGACTTAAGAACAAATAGTTAACAGATTAAAAAAGAAATCATTTAAATCTTATTTTTCATGGCCTTGAATTGAGAATGCATTATGTATTAAAAAAATTTTCTTTTTAAGATAAGTTCCCAACCTGTATATAATGTCACCCCCAACGTGTTGTAGAGCTGCAATAGGAAAGAAGCAAAGCAACCTATTATCTGATTCTATTCTCCACCTCATACAGGAAGCCACTTTATTTATCAAAGTAGTATTTATTCCCATAGTTAGTGTAATTGGATCCCCAAACTTGCACACACTGAATCAGATTGTCTCAAAGTATTCGCTGAATTGTACAAAACCTTCCAGAGGAGGATCTTTCATCCAGACAGTCTGGAATTTTGTGGCACAAGGGAACAGCTAAGAACTTTGTGCAATCGTTCTTCTGAGAGGGAGAATGGAATAGAATAGGTTCCTGTTTTTTTGTTGTTTTTTTTGCTTTGGAAACACTTATGATCAGTTTGCAAGTTGCAAAAATGTATAGCACTTACTGTATACAGGTACAAAAGATTAAATGATGTGAAGTATTATTTCCATCTATAATCTATCAGAATGGATAGTGACTCTAGAAAAAATGTATATCCATAAATAGGAAGGTTTATATACAACTAATTTATTTCATACAAATGCTCAAAAAGTGTCGATACGTCTATTGACAGTAATGTGAAATGAAGTGTATTTATTGATTTCTTACAATATTCCATTCCACCTGCCAATTGGTCTTAAGCTCCTTAAGCCTAAAGGACAGATACATGCTGTACAAAAGCATTAATTTTGGCAAAAGCAGTGCTTGATGGCCAGGTCCTATCAAACTGTCATCTTGGGCATGAACGTAGATAATTTATGCCATATATTGCTATGTTTTTGTCTGATTTTCAGCTGTGCAGGGCACAGCACTGTGAGACCAGCATGAACCTCGTTAAATAGCTCTCATTCCCAGTTCTCATAAGACCTCAGTGATGTTTTCGTTTTCCTCTAAGGCTTTTTAGCTACAATCAGTTATAACGTGTGCCTTATGAATATCTTTCTAATGAAATACCCGGTACTTGGGTTTGTTTAATATCAGTTAGGGGCTGTGCCTCTCTCGTCATCAATCAGTTGGTGAATTCTTACAAACTCTAATCTATTTGTCATGAATGTTGAACTGATTAGTGCAACAGTATAAACCCAGGAAACAGATGCACACTTTACAGATAGAGACAGATGACTCAGATCTTTATATTGGAAAAGGATGATAAAGAGGGGAGACTAAGCCATGCTGAAGGAGAGAAATGTACAATGAGAGACAGAGGTTGCTGTCAGATTTGACTGTTATCTTTTGAGATATTCAAAGATGACTTCGCACGGCCTGTTTTTGCTTGAATAAATGTATTTTTTAAAAACAAAACGAAGGGAAGAGATGAAAAATGCCAAATAAAACATTCCACAGATCACTTTTAAAGCAAGGATTTAATTCATTGTGTATGAAAAAACAGACCTGCAGTCATGAGCAAAGAAAGTCACACGTCTGGTTTTAGGATGTTTATGCTGAGATGTTATTTACAGTTCACAGGTGATGGAAAGAGCTTTTGCCTTGTCTTGCCCAGTCTAAAAAAGCAGCTGTAGAGCAGTAAGTACTCTTGGAGTTGTTAAATTACAGGCATTACAGTGTGCTCAGTGGGGTGGAGTGTAGCGTGGCCTTTGACTGAATGGGTTCTTTTAGGGCTCCTCTTATGCACAAGACCCTTTCTCCTCTCTTACCTAGAGCTCCTCCACATCCACAGGGTAAACTCACACACTGAGACCCCTACTGGTAGGACAGATTCAGTTTCAGAGTATGCAAGGCAGAAACTTATGATCAAGTATCTGAAGCATGATTATCTATGGTTGTGTTCTCTTTGGTCATCTAACAGTATTCATTATGATCACTGCAGGCTGAAAAAGTCAAGAAGCATGATGTGGTCATTTTGATATGCCTGTAAATGTGCAATTGCTATATATGTTTTCATGTAAAATGGCATGCTCATGTTTCTGCATTGAATGAAACCACCGCCTTTTTGTCTTCATAAAGAACATAATATAAAAAGTCACAAAAAGTTATATCTTTCCTATTTCTTAGAAATGTGAATCTAGAAAGGTAGTTTATAAAAGGGAGGTTTGATAAAATAGTTGATAGCATGAATATTTACAAGGCAATCATTTTCTCACCTTTTTAGTTCAGAAAGTGCTTCAGGGTTCTGAAGCGCCACTAAAATAATAATAATAATAATAATAATAATAATAATAATAATAATAATAATAATAATAGTACACGAACATATTTCTGACAAGCTCTTTCTACTTGTTTGATTATTATTATTATTATTATTATTATTATTATTATTATTATTTAATGATAATAAGCAATTCAAAAGAGCCTTACAGAAATATTTTACCTAATATTACTAGAAATACTGTCACTAATCCTGTAATTAATTATATTTGCCTCATAATTATAATATATACTATTAAAAATATATTGATAATTGAAATAATTAGTGACAAAACAAAAATTAAACAAAAATTTGTTTTAAAAAATGTTCCCTCTGTGTCAGGGCATTATTATTATTATTATTATTATTATTATTATTATTATTATTATAGAATATACCAATAGAATGTTATAGAAAACCTATATTATAGAATGACCAATATTTCTGCAGTTAAAATGAGTTTAATCAGGTGAGATTTAATTGAAAAAAAAACATAGTGTCCATATTCCCTTGTTGTAATAATGTTTCTTTGAAGTTAACTAGGTACATTTGCATAATTAATAGTTCTTCTATTGACCTGAACTATTCAAATCAATCTGATGGAGAATCTCAATTATATCTGGTCAATGTATAAGGTTTTACCATCAATAAAATTTGTCCTTCCATCTCTTCTCATCCAAGTTCTTAGAAAAGTCCAAACAAACAGCTGGATGGAAAGCTGTTGTACCTCTTATTTCACATTCAAAAGTCACTAAGTCTGAAAGAGCCTTTACCTAGATCTATAGCAGTATACACCATGTTTGTGGTGTGGCAAAGGAAAGCCAAAGCTACGGACCCCTGACTTCTGAGGGCCACAGTTTGGGCGAGCATTGCTGATTGGGTAGCGCAGACTTCCATCTGCCAGCCATCCTGCATCACATTGATCTAGCTCCAAAAATTTCCATGCTGCAAACAGCTGACCAACTTTGGCAATCTGAGCACCATCTTCAACACAGGCCTGCACTGCCATGGTAAAGTTCAGCTTCTGAGGATGCTGCAAGAAGTACACTTGTCCTGGAAGAGAACAGACCAATACAATAGACCAATATCAGGTTTATTAAGCATTTCATTTAAATTATATTGTGAGAAATAACATTATTTTGACTTTGACAGAATTTGTTATCACAGAATAAAAATAACTTTGGCTCCACAGCTCTCTGCAACAGTTATCTGCAAGCTAGCTATCTTACTAAATACAGCAGTGTACTTATCTTCACAGAAAAAAACTTATCTTAGTTAGCTTATCTAATGATGATAACCTCCTCAACAACAGCTACTCAACTTTGGCTGGCCAAGTTTACTAACAAGTTAGCTAAAGTCAGACTAAGTGTCATATAATTAAAACCAAGCAGTAGCTAACATTAGATTATAATATATTGATATAATTTTAGTCAAGCATTATTTCTATCATGCTAGCTAGCATTAGGTTAACTAGTATATAATCAACACCTTTAGTGTTAGCAATGCAATGCTCAAATGAGTGCAGTATAAAGGAATATGAATGAAGGAGACTCAAGTATCAAGTATTTGGATGAGACCTTTATTGCTTTTGGTTGCTGTCAGGATTTCTTATCAGAGTGTTGAGTCTGGTTAACGTCAGAATTTGTTATCAGAGTGAAAATAGCAATGGCCCCCTGGTTATCTGCAATATTTAAAAAGGAACAAAGATGTCTCTATGCGCAACAGTAACCAGCAACCTCAACATAGTTCTAGGCTAATAGTGTCAGCTAAATAGGTAGTTTAGATCATGTTTTGTCTTTAAGAAGACTTTAGTTGTTGGACAAGTTTGCTAACAAACTAGCAAATCTTGGGCTTAACTTCATCTAGGCTAATTAAAGTTAAGATTTAGCAAGCTAACTCAAATTACACTAATTATTATATTGTGTAAACCAGTAGTCAAGATTTCTATCAAGCTACTTCACACATTATAATAGTTGGACTAATGTTAGCTAGCTTGCTAGATACAGTATAATTTTCAATTATATTCTTTATTGTAAATGTTGTGATTGGAAATAAATTCCCATATCATTTCTTGCAGTCATTCGTGTATTTATTTTTGTCATGGAAGACACTTTCATTCATTTTCATTTTCTTGACTTCTTATTCCTTTTCAGGGTCACAGGAGAGCCGGTGCCTAGCTGGCAGCATAGGGTACAAGGCAGGAACAACCCTAGACAGGGCGCCAATCCACCGTAGGGCACACACACACACTAGGGCCACTTTAGAGACACCAATCAACCTAACATGCCTGTCTTTGGGAGGAAACCGGAGAACCCGGAGTAAACCCCAGCGAACACGGGGAGGACATGCAGACTCCACACAGAAAGGACCCAGACTGCCCCACCCGGGGATCGAACCCAGGACCTTCT
>JANCOA010000040.1:6998657-7012436 GCA_024363135.1 Leptodoras oyakawai
ACACGGGGAGAACATGCAAACTCCACACTGAAATTTCCCAGGTCGCCCCACCCGGGGATCAAACCCGGGTCCTTCTTGCTGTGAGGCGACAACACTATCCACTGTGCCACCCTGGTTCATAGTCGTTCCCCAATATTAAACATAACTATAAATAATACAAAGTACAATTAGTAAATGGATGTGGTATAAGAGGAATAAAACACTTTGTAACATGCATCACACATCAACCTGTTGATGATTATTTTCCTACAACAGCATGCCCTAGTGTTTGGTATTCATTATGTACTACTGCATGTTATAAACAATTATATTTTGAGAGCCATCTTTCAATTTGAAACTCATTTTGACCTTGATACTGCTATGTACAACAATTATAAAAAAAATAAAAGATTCTCCATGAAAACATGTTAAGTACAAGCCATACAGTTGCTGATGATGGTGGTCAGGGAGAGCTGTGTTCCTGCTCCATGGTTTGTGGCTGGTCCAACTAAATCACCTGAAGTATCTGATGGCACAGTGAGAGTGGATAACAGTGAGAACTTACTCATGTACACTTTAGGCCATTTGATTGAATATTAGATTTACATTTCTCATATTCTACCTATACTGAAAATATTCGAAATATACAACAATTTGGTAGTAAAGTAATGTACTGCAATTCAGTTGTACAGTATTTTACAGTATTTAGCAATGCATTGCAGAGCATGCCAAAGGCTCAGATGAACTCCAGTGTACATGTCACTGCTTTCTAATGGAAGATACAATGGGAAAATATCATTTTGTTATTTGCTCCATACGAAAATCTCTTATTGGTTAGCTTACTTAAAAAAAACAGTAAGTCTCCTTGAGCACATGAGATTTTGCCTTTCTACTGAAGAAAAGACTAAGATAAATAATCAAATGCAAATATAATTTATCCATCCATCAAAAATCCATCTCTTTTATTCACAAAGCCATCATTTCCCCCCTTTCTTTGTCAGTTTGGTCACCTGCCAATTCTCATGCACTAGCCAGCTCTTCCCTATCACGCAACAGCTACCAACAGCTGTGGTTGAGAGTGAAGGCTAACACATGTGCCAGCCACATCTTTTTTAATCTGCTGCTCATGCTGTGTCAAAGGGTGGTGTAACACACTCAGAAGAAAGACCTATGCGTTTGCCGTCTTCCACATACATGAGCTCATGTTCACGTTTTCACTCTATGGCCCTGCGTATACACCGATGATAGAGAGTATTCAATACATCGTCCTTTTTTTACGACTTCTAAATAATTTTAATATAGCTGCTAAATATGTTGAAAGATGAATTGGGACCAGAGAAAATTCACTGGCCCATGAGCTACTGTTTCAACGGTCATGGATGTGATTTTTCTACATTAAGGTACTATTGTCTCACTGTTGTTGACTTACCACTGGAATGTAATTAACCCATCTATTGTTGATTCCTCAGGGTTTTGGATGATTGCCAATGTAGCAGGGCATAAACAGCCATAATTGTGCGGTTTAAGGGATTGAGTGCAATATTTGAGTTAGATCCAAACAGAATTGAATCCTACACTTGATTGTTTCGTGCAGCTTATCTATGTAAAATAAAAGTGCCAATACACCCAAGGCACATTTCAAACAGATTTCAAGCTGATCACTTCACAAAGTGGTCTGTGACACATTTTAACTGTATATTCATCACAATGGACAACCCAAACACCTCCCACTAGGTGAGACTGCTTATGGTTAGGTAGTCATCGGGGCTCACAGATTTGTTTTTCCTCTGCAGTTGGTCTACATTTGTATTGCTGCTGCAGGTTGATTTTTTTGCTTGTGGGTGGAGGGTTGGGTGCTTTTGGGTGTGTGAGTGTGAGTGAGTGTGTGTTTTAGTGGTTAACACTGTCATCTGTGTATTTACTGTCTTGTCTGTCTGCTATTTTGTCTGTTTGTCTGATGTGGAGCTACAGTCATGCTGAGCAGGGGATTAACATTCTTCAGTGTTATTATTATTATTATCAGCTGTCATATTATTATTGTAGTAGTAGTAATAGTAGTAGTAGTAGTAGTAGTAATCTCTTCATTTTAATGTTATTGTCTTGTTTTATTCTTCTTCTTTTTTATTTAACAATTGCTGTATAGCAAAGAGGAAAATCTTTACAAAAAAATGCTGTTTTTCGACTTCGACCGGAAACCTATTTGCCAGTAACGTATTCTAAAATTGACATTATTTTGAACAATGAAACACCTTTAACCTTTACATTTTAAAAAGTCCCAACATTTGTGTTAAAAAAGTTTTACATCCACGAAAATAGAAGGGCATGACCAGTTGTACTTGTTTGAGATAAATCCATTGCACCCTCTTTTCTGAATCTGGCCTTCAACATTCCCACATTATGCCTCTCACAGGGAGAGAAATGGGAAATGACAGATCAGCAGTGTAGCGAGGGTTCATGTGTAATTATGCTCTGATGAGCCACATGCCTGTGTTCAAGTTTATTTAAGGACACATTTTTGATGGGTGTGGAGAAAGATAATTGATGGGATAGAACAAAATAAAGGCGCATGTTTTCAGTCAAAATATTAACACACGTTTTCTTGATTTTCTTTTGGCAGGCTATCAGCATTGAAAGGTCAAGACAAAAAGAACTTATATTACATATACCACCAACACAGTTTCAGTAAATCGGTTGAGGTCATTATAAAAAATATATTAAAATACAAGAAAAAATGGTATCCATTGTAATATAACACTGAAATAGAACCACAGCTATTCTGTATGCCAACATTTATGCAATGCTAACAGAACATATAAGATTATAATAAAGGTTGAAAACCTTTAAAAAACATTGCTTAATATTATAGAGTATGTTAAATATGTTTGATTTAGTCCATGTAGCTACGCACTTTCCCTTTTTTTTACATGCAAGTCCCGTTCAGTCCATGATGATGGAGAAAATGCTTACCATCTTTACACTGAAAAAGAACTACAGGGTCAGTCAGGTCAGATTTCTGGTTGAGGCTCTTTTTGGGGTCTCTCACTCTGCCAGCTGGCTCTGATTGTTCAGGCCCCTCTAATCTGTCTTGATCATCTCAGTCACGGGAACACCATGGACGCCTGAGCGAGCAGAATCAAACATGTCTACCTACGTTGCAGGAAGCGATTTTGGAAGTCTATTACGTCCCAAAGGAAGGCTCATTAAAATGACGTGTGCATGCTCTACAGTGCCGGCATCATGTATTCTGCTTTCTAGAGGCCACAACCACAGCCTAACCAGAACCACACTACTTTTCAAAGGCGGAGGTTCCCTGCTCTGCCCCGCATTTGTTTGTTGTAATCAAGTCTGCTTATGTCTTCAACAATGGCCATTTAAGCACATTCACTTAGACTTCAAAGAGAGGAGGAGGTGCCACATGATTAAAGCAACCAATCAGAACGAGTGGAATCCCCACAGTTCCTTCAGACTCGATGAACCTTAATTACTCTGGATTCCATGCAGCCTTGTCACACTGTGTCTACTGCCGAGCTCAAACCTTTAACGATAACCTCATGTCAAGTTCTGATGACACATGAAAAACAAACAGCATTTTAATTTCCTGATACATACCACTGGCTATGCGTATCACTGCATCACAAAATTGTCAGTCGTCACAGGTCTTCTAGTGGCCCATGAGTTTTGCACCACTCTTAGATACCAAGGCTGAATTGTTTGTTCTTTCTGCCTCTCTGCACAGTGAGAATGCTTCTGTTGCAAATTTGTTTTCAGCACTTCCTCCAATCTGCCTGAAGTAGACCAAGATGTTGTGTTCATTAAATTGCCAACCACAACATTCTCAGACGTTTAAGACTCTCCAAACATAATCTTGAACCATTTTAAAGTGTTGCAGGCTCCCACTGGGCCTTTATTTAACCTGGCCTCTCGCTTTCTGATGTGCATGTCCAATTAACCTTTATATTTTCTTGCTCTCAAATGGAACTACTCTCCCTAACCTCTGCAAACAAAGGGCTTAATAACACCGATAACTCCAAATGCCTTTAGACTATTTCACAGACACTCTGCATAATAACTTTCTGTGCAACACCTGTAAAAGGATTCAGACTAAATGTAGCAAAAAATGTATTACTTAGTCATCCAATATGACTGTTATGCAGCCTTCTGAATGCTTCGCACTGCTCGCATATAATTCATGTTGAAAATTTGTCTTCCTGTTGGATAGTTGTCATTTTGATGAATATTTCCTTCTCTTTTCTTCTTGCAGACGTTCACTACTTTTCAGCTCCATCTTTAACTAAAATAGCATGTCTCTATTATAAGCAGCAGTGTGAAACTTTTGGATAATGTCCTTCATGATCCTTTGTTGACCCTACTCTGCCTCATTCTCCTGGAATGCCTCCCTACCTCACATCACCTCCTGGGGATCTATCCACCGCAAATAAACATTTTCTTCCTTTCATCCTTTCTTTCTCCTTTTTTTCCCCCTGCCCATGACCTGGAGACTTTATGCTTCCAAATAAGGCATTTGACATTATGCTGAATTCCATCTCTCAGCAGTTGCCTATCGTCAAGCTGTAGAATTTGGCGGTGTGTGTAAGAGTCCGGGTGATGGAGAGGGCTGATATTTGCAGTTGTAGTACACCACAGTAATCCCCTCACATTCATTGTAAACTTTTTTTTTTTATTGTTTTGTTTTTGCGTTTGCCATGTTAATGGATGGAATCTTCTCTTAAAACAGATTGGGGGTTAAAAAAGACAACGTTTTAGGCCAGCCTGACCCAGAATGACATTGTGAAAACATCTGAGGGATGAAATAAAACAGGCTAGACAGAGGTGGGAGACAGGGCTGAGAAGATGCAAGCGGTGATAGGCACTACGTGGTGTGTAAGACGTTTATCAAGGTCATTTGAGGTGAAAAAATCTCCGTAGTTAGCCAAAGGAGAATCCAGCCGACCCTTTTCATCAAGCATGACCCTCGGCACAGATGTCAGCATGGACTTTTCCTGCCCTTACAAATCTCTCTTCTACTCTCACATGGGCCCATGTGCAAACAGCAGTTCTGTTCATCAAGCCACCACTCCTCCTGGCCCCTTCTTTCTCTTGGACTCTCTGAACCGCTTGAGCTGAGAACTAGGTCATGGAGAGGGAATCTGGCCTTGAAAATGCACATATGCTACAAAGGTAAGGAAAACAGGGTGTTGAGCTTCTCAGTGATCATTTTCCAACCCTATCACCTAATCTTAGGCTCGTCTTTCAGAGTGGGGAAAACATTTATTATTATCTTTTTTGCCAAGCTACAGTTCCACAGCGGCGCTTGTTTTTAAAGAGAAGCTGCTTTAAGGATGTGAGAGATGCTCAGAGAACTCAGGGCTGACGGGCCACGCTGTCCACACCCTGCCGCCTGATCTGAGTGGCCTTCCCTCACAATGAGAGTAAGCACAGCTGCACAAGCTGGCCCCCCTCCAACCAGGGCCTTGGTACACCAGTGCTCAGAGTGCTGTGTAGCATCTGTGTCTCAGGAGAAGAGGTTTTCACTGTTATCAAGAGATGGTATTTAAGTAGTAAGATCCCCTTTTTCCTTTGAATGTAACCCCATGAATTTATAAGGTTATACATTTATGATGATGAACATGAAGTATGGTTTTACAAAATGACAAAATTATGGTTTGGCATTGCACCTAAAGCTGATGAATTGGCTAGTATTGTATCTTATTATTCGTTATTGGGAATCTAATGACTCATACTTATGATGTCTGGTAAAACTGGTAATCAAGTTCTTCCCATCAGGATACAGATGCGTGTACTGTTGTTGTTCCTCTTGAATTTTACTTCCCCCAGACATTTGAAGAAACCAATCAGGGAGGCAGCAATGTGCAACCCAAGGCAAGTGAGGAACATGGCGTCCCCAGACACATGCTTCCAAGAACCAAAGCAGCAGGGCGCATGCACAGAACTTGTCTTCCTCTGAGGTGCGCATCTTTTGAAACAACAAAGATCATCCTCCCCAGCCCAGGGGTACGGCTCCGACTTCAGATTCTAGGAACACAAAAGTCCTCACTTTAAACAGAAAAGACAGCCAAATGCCGGAATAAATACCGAAACTATTATAGTGCGCCCAAATATTAATTTCACACAGTCCAAGCTAAACAATGTCTGCTTGTTGGTCTGTTGCTCGTGAGATCAGGGAGGTAAAGGACACATGTTCACATTTGTAAATTCTTCAGCCCAATGGAGACTTAAACAAGTCTGAAATAAACAAACATGAATTAGCTGGTAATGCACTGATTCATCAAAAAAATACCGCCTAACAATCTCTGAAGACCACCAAAACATTTACACACATTTGACAATTCTCTTATTGTTGGCTTGGTGCTCGAACTTTATCCACAGCTGTTGAGGAACTTTACACAGCTTAATTGAATGTGTGAGTGAAAGGGTAATGTTCAACTTGGACTGTATAAAGCACATTGAGGAACATCCTGGTGTTTTCTTTCACAGACAGTCTGACTCATGGTCCTCTAAACTGTACATCTAACACCAAGGAAACTCATTCAATTCAATTTTATTTGTAGGGCATTTCTAACAATATACATGGTCTCAAAGCAGAAAGCCATATGCAGAGGAACAATTTGATCCCTAAAGAGAAAGTAATAACAGTGTCAAGGAAAGAAAAAGCCTGACAGGAACCAGAATCAGAACGGAACCGATCTCCCTCAGGGGATTTTATATATTACTCTTCGAAAACTGTATACTATACTAATGTCAAAGTGTGCTAAGCATGTTGAAAGAATGCTCATTATGAGCATCACAGTCTTTATGAGTACAGTGTAATTATACAACGAAGAAAGGCTGAGTCTTGGGCATAAACTGTTTTAGTAAGTAAAAATATCTAAATGGACCAACCTTTTCCCTGTGATAGTGTTAATCTTGCACACAAGGATGTTTTCTTCTGGATGCAAGCACTGGGACAGGAAAAGGGGCATATATGAAACCTAAATGTTGTAGTTGGACCAAATCCAAACTTATCCACTACTCATTTGGCTGTCAACTGCAGAGGCCATATGCCCTAAAATGAAATTTATACACTGGCTTGTTCTTCAAAGAATGCAGCATGGCTACCCATAGGCTAGTCTACAAAATCAATTCATGTGGTGCATTACATTCTGGTGGATATCTATCTATCTATCTATCTATCTATCTATCTATCTATCTATCTATCTATCTATCTATCTATCTATCTATCTGGCTGTCTGTCTGTTTGTATATTTGCTTCAGAGACACTATATAGTGTGTCTTTTCTAGTTTACAAAAAGTACAAATGAAGCTAATATTCACATCTTAAGATTTTTCCTTGTTTCTTTTTTATAATTTTCTCTCCTCAGATGACCCCAGCTCGCATAGCAGGCCAAGCGTCCAACTGACTGCCAGAGGCGAACTTCAGGCCCCCTTCAACTTATCCTGGTTATTTATTTTTCCCTCAAACAATTCAATTGGCCCCATGCACAAGTAAGGGAAATCAGTGAATGTTCTTCATAGTGTGTGTGTGTCTGTATATGTGTGTGTGTGTGTGTGTGTGTGTGCATAAAAGCGGAGTTAAGAGCAGTGCAAGAAGAACCTGGGTTTTCTGGGTGTTTGGCTGCAGATGAAACAGCCCCAGCAGCAGTAAATTAAAACTATTAAAGTGAATCATACATTCCTCCCTGACAAGCACATCTTCACCCATGAAACCACAGCGGAGGGATACGCTGCCGGCAACCTGGCAGTGGCAGCTAAATATGTTCTTAAAGAGTAGTTGAGGCCCACATTGTGTAATACGCTGCTGTCGAAAGCCAAACGTGCAGAGACACCCGGCCATACGCTCGCCACATTCGCTGCTCACTGCAGAGGAAGTGCGCAAATCGTCACCCTGCCTTCTTCCAGACCTCACAAAAAAAAGGTTTTAGCAGCTCCTGGTCAGCACTCCATTAATGCATTGCCCTGACAATGCCAGACACTTTGGGTGGCCTCTCCCATGGCCTCCATGGCCTCCAAACCTCTGCTGCATATTGATATTGAAAAACCACAGGTATTTGGCTCCAAAGAAGTGTATTGTATCTTTTTGCTTTCTCACTAACAGCAAGAAGTTTTGGATGAACTGGATAGCAGAACATCAGTGTTTTTGCTAATAATTTTCACTGGGAAAAAAGGAATTGATCAGTCATCATCAGATGCATTTATGTCTCTGAATTAATATATATGCAACATGAAAAAAAAATCTGGCTTCCATTAATATACAATAGAATTTCAGTAATTGCTCGAGGCTCTGAAGCCACAGTCAAACATGCGCCTTTTGTTCCCTGTGATTCAGTCATTAAGATAATTGTAGCCCTTGCCACAAATTTACACAGTTTCATGACTGATGGTTTATATAATTCATTCATTCATTCATTCATTCATTCATTCTCAGTAAGTGCTTTGTCCTAGTCAGGGTTGAGGTGGATCTGGAGAACTGGAGTATCTCAGGAACATGAGTATGAGGCAGGAATACACGCTAGAAGGGGTTCCAGTAAGATCATGTTTTGTGGGATTGGATCAGACAGCTAGGCTTCACTCCCCATGTGTATCACTGAGCCTCGGGCCCCAATTTGCCGTTTCACAGGTTGTATTTTATTGGATCGATTTTGATAGGCACTATGCACTGCATATTGAGAACACCCCACCATACCTGCTGTTTTGGAGATACTCTCACCCAGTCACTCTCACCCAGTCACCCAATGATTCTTCCTTGGTCCTTGTCAAAGTTGTTCAGATTCTTATGCTTGCCCATTTTTCTTGCTTCCAACAAATCAACATAGAAAACTCACTCTTCACTTGCAACCTAATTCCTGCACCCCTTGTACCATTGTAATGAGATAATCGCTGTTATTCACTTCATCTCGCAGTTTTAATGGTTATTGTGCCATGAACGGACGCACATGGTGAGCAAGAATACTCAAATAGACTGTGTCATTCAAGTAATCATTAATAATGGGCTCAAATCATGCCAGGAAAATATTCCCCATACCATTACACTACCTCCACCAGCATATAATAAGTACAATTGGCATGTTAAGGAGGATTAGCATAACCTGAAAGAAAAAAAATCCATAGAAAATATCTGTACAAAAAAATATCTGACCCTCCATTCTGCAATTTAAAAAAATCTTTATCTAGTGGTTTTAATTTGCATTAATTATGTACACCCATAACCTAGATACATGTCTATATTTAAAAGACTATAGGAGCAAAAATAAACGATTCTTAGATATATAGGTATAGACATCTAGTAGATAATGTATACGGTCAGTATAATATCATACATTGTATACATTCAGGTCCAAGCAAGGGTGTAGAATTGGGTAAGGACAGTAGGGACTACCAATAACCAGCAACTACTGAAAAACTAATTAAAATACATTGGTCCATCAGTGTCTAGTCAGTGGAAAATGTCAATGCAAAAACGGTTAACAGATCTCGCTCTCTACTACAAGTCCCACCTCCCAAACCCACATCTCTAACAGGTTTGGCTTTGTCTTTTCTGGTTAATGTGTGAGAGGCTGTGGTAGTAAGAAGCGCCAAAGCTCTGTCAGCTAGATGTGCACATAGTGGGGAGTGGGAGACACCATCCAACAGTTGTGTGCAAAAAAATCGCATCTCATTTTCATTCAGTAGGGGACAATACATTTTATTTTTACATGAGGAGTGACTCTGTAGGGCTGTTATACGTAAAATAACAATAACCATAAAGGTTATTGTGTGTGTTAGGCAATTAGCCTAATTTGGTGATATGCTCAGTCAGGATGGCAGCCAAAAAAGTCAAAGAAAAAAAATAAATAAATTGCTTATGTGTAGAGTCAATACTAATGGCAATAATAATACTCAACAAAGCCATAAATGAATACATTTTGCTCTCTGGTCATGTTATTTTGTCAGATAACAGAAACAACTGGACTGTGTAGTAGCTCAGATGGAGAAGAGGCAGGTGTAGAGGCAGGGTCACAGGGCAAGTCGAATAATCACTTGGTGATATGTTGGTACTGAGATTCAGTATTGTAACAAGTGTTAGGCTGATGATGCACAATGGTTCATCGATGTGTGTTTGAAACGAGAGCTGTGAATATGCACGTGTTGTCTCAGTGTTCATATGCCATGCATGAGTGTGTTATTTTATCAGGTGATAGAAGCAATCCTGTGGGGAAGCAGGCAGCAGAATTCATGAATAAACATACAATTGAATTCAATATGAACTAAAAATCTAAATGTCAACCCATGAATATAGTCGGATTTTTCAATTTTTAATGTTTGCTCATTTAAATGTTCTATCAAGAAGTACAGGAAGCTACTTGTGATGTTGCTGGTTAACATAATCGGAATTGTGTAATTATTGTCTCAGGAACATACTAAAAAATAACTCCTTTATGTGTCTGTTGGCTACCATATTGACAAATAAAGGCCCTAGATGACATGAAATTGTGGTCTATCATAAGTCTATCATAAATGCAAAGCCTCAGCTCACATTTACAGTACATTTATGACATTTAGCAGACCCTTGGGTCCAAGGGTTTGAGACCACATTGAAAATCTGTGATATTTTCGGGAATATTTCTAAATGTTTAGTGTCTTGAATATTTAATGTTCAAGATTCAGCACTTTTTCTAGGTCCCTATTTAAACTTAAACAAAGGTGTGATATTGACCATGTTAACTTCTTTGAACAAATGTCAGATTTCCTCTGTCCAATACTAAAGAAAGTCACATGGATTTGCTTGAGCACTCACTGCCATTAAAGCAAAAATGGTTCCGAACCAAAATACTAAGAAACTCTGAAATTCATGTCTAATATCATTTCTAATGAACACTGTTGCAAAAGAGAAGCGTTTTCACTAGTGCTCTCAGACATCTGTACCCCAGACTTTCATGGTGCTCTATATATATTTTTTATGGGTACCATGCTCATTAAGGATTTCACTTACTGACTAAAGGCTGCATTTAAATATTACACATGTAACGCAATAAAGAACTTGTTCATCACAAATGTCTTTAACCAAAACTCTCAGAAACCCCTCAGTATATCCAAATTACAATTCTCAGGCTCATAACTACCTTATTTCATAGTTTTGTTGTGGATACTGTATTTCACAATAATACTGAATAATATTCTAATCTATTAGTTTAAGGGATTAAATAGAGATTAAATAGTGATTTGACTGAACTGTCACACATGTATCTGCTGCTCCTGACTACAACTCCCGGATTCCACAGCCCATAACCTCATCACATGACCTCCAATCGCCTATGCAAACTCAAAGACACCTGTTTATAATCAATTCGCTGTTAATTTGTGTCGTCTCTTTAATAGTTTTAATAAGTCTTGCTCCAGCATTGTTGTGACGATTCCAAGGCATCGTTATTCTCCTGTCTTGATTTGTCTTTTGACCATAGCCTGCTTGTATGTTTGATTTAGTCTTGTCTATTTTATGCCTGCTTACCGAACAAGTATGTAATTTCTAGAAATTTTAGGGTAGTTTCAAAAACTCTGTCTCACAATGAATGACGTTCTATATATAGGCCTCTGGCCATAAAGCTGTGTGGCTTCTTTTGCATTACACTGTACATCCTGTTTTTCTTGATTGGGCTGCAATTGGATCTCAGCAGCCAAAGAGGCTGATAAAGCCATCATCATCAAATATCATATGGGTTAAGATGTCAAGGGAGAGAAATGAACACACTCTCTCTCTCTCTCACACACACACACACACACACACACACACACACACACACACACACACACACACACAGGAAAGACAGAGAAGTCACAAACTAACAGAATTGCACTGTATCACAAAAACCCTCAACAACAGCCAGCAGAACAACATAACAGATTGTAGCTGGTAACTTTAAATGTCTAAATCGTGACAGGATAATGGTACAAATGAATAATATTTAGGGTAGGACACCCACCAGATAGCTGTCTATCTGGGAATGGTCAGCACTGAGCGAGAGCAATGAATGAGCCCTAAGGGCATCTGTGGCATTTTCTATCTCACAGAGCCAAGAATAATAGGACCTATTAGCATATATTATATATTATTAATATTACATGTTATGATATCTTATTATTTTTATATTTTAAATCATCCTCCCTTCTCCAAATGTGCGCCATGGGAAAAATGAAATGGTCATATAGTTTTCATTGTGCAAAAGATGTCATTGAACATATTACTGGACAAACATAGGGCTGAACAGAGTGCTGACCCCTCCTTTTTATCTCGTGACAGAACAAGGAAAGGAAAGACACCAGGTGACTATGAATCAAACAGTGACAAAATAATAAAATTCCACAGTGATAAGCAGGATTTCCATTCGGATCAAATCTGCTGACAAGGTCCTCAGGTTTCCTTGGGTGGGGTGAGCTGTTTTTTTGGCATAGAACTTGGTGTCAACCTTTGAAAGGAAGAGAATTGACTCAAACAATTGACAATAAACAATATTCTCAATCCAATTACACTAATACAAGAAAAAACAACAGTAAGACATAAAGTTAAGTGTCATAGTACCACAAAGGGTTGGCTTCTGAGTGAAGCGAGGCAGTTTCCCTAACACTACATTAAAATATACTGGTCGTGTCAGTTCGCCTGAAGATATCATAAACATACAAGGAGAAGATGATTAATGATAAAAAGTGTTAAGCTTTTCCAAACATCATGTTTAACTGAGTATTGTTTAATGCTAATTGAGCTAAGCAGGCCTATGACTGCAGGCAGAACACCTTGAGCTGATCATTGAAAGAGTCTGTTTACTGCTGAGTCCAATACAGGAACAGCACTGTAAACTCCCCTATAATGCAGCTTGCGGTGAAAAATGTACAATCTCCTACTCTACACGAGGCAGTCATTACATTTTAGGTATTTAAAGTTTAACTGCCTTAAGGTCTAATCATAATATCGTTAATAATATCATTAAGGACTTGATCATAAAACTACTTTGTCTACATAACAGAGTACAACCACAAGCATAGAGGAACAGCTTGTTACAAAGTGAAAGCTGAAGTTGCATTTCCAAGGAAAATGTGCATAACAGAGCCAGTGCTTTAATGTCAGACGTGATCATGAGGGTCAGTGGCTCATTTCAAAGCTCAGGGCAATACTCAGACAGGGTGCATCTCAGAAGTTACTATGTCAGAGATTAGCTGAAAGACTCAACATCACTGCTTGTCAAAGGCCTGACAAAGTCTTGTTCATTTACTCTCCCCTTTTCCAGACCTCCCTGTTCTGGCAAGTTGCCATCATGCCCCCAGTCACCTTCCTTCACAGTATGCATGTGCACTATGTAGAAAAAAAGGGGGGGGGGAGACAGAACAGGGACAATCTCCCTTCCATTCCTTCTGAAAATCCTTATCAGAATTAAATAGACTCTTTAAAGACTAACAGTCTTTAAAGACTAACATGCTTATTACTTTTTATTACATCATGAGAATTATTACCTTGTTATAATAGAATATGGTTGGAGGACAAAAACCTGCAAGTTTCTCACACTGCTCACACTGTGATGTGAGTAATCTATAATAACCATCATAACTTAAGAAATTATAGAAAACTGATGAACTATTAAAGCAGCAGACTTTTATCCGGAATCATCATTTTCTTTAAAGAGCAGAGATTTTAACGAGAGCAGGGAGTTTAAGGAGAAAGCCCTCACATCATTTCTTTAGTATAAGGGATTGTGTGGGGGAATGACTGTCAGTATCAAACCGCAGAACATCCCACCCCACCCCACCCCACCCCCT
>JANCOA010000040.1:7238356-7248899 GCA_024363135.1 Leptodoras oyakawai
TGCTCTTACTGGTGCAATGTGCAATTAATGAAGACTGGCCACCAGGCTGGTCCACTTTAGCCATGAAACCTCCCACAGTAAAATGACAGGTGTTTCAGTTTCATTGTTTAACACTGTACATGCTAATTATACTGTACTTTTACTTCAGTAAGGATTTTCATGCTGGAGTTTTACTTGTAACGGAGCAGTTTTTTTTTTACGGGATCTGAATACTAACCCCTGACATGGAACGAGCTCTTTTCACACTGGCTGGAATGAAATTCTCTAAGCCACAAAGCCTTTAGTGGGTAGGATTCTTCAGAATCCCTTAAGGAGCGAGGAAAAGAAAAACGTAATGACAAAATTGATCTGAAAGTGTTTTTAACATTCAATTAAAATAACAGAAAATCAAAAGAAAAAAGGCTTGCACTTGGACTGCAGAATTATCTTTGTCCAGTATAGAATATTTTCACTAACAAACTAACATTAACTTCTTTCTTTGCCTCCTTTTTGCCATCATTCCAACAAGACGACATTAAACCCCACAGTCATGACTAATCGACTAACCTATGAATCCTTCACCATGTATATGGATAAAAAAACAATAGAAACCACGACATGTTCAGAGAGCCACACATTCACACACACACACACACACACACACACCTACAATCATATCCACAAAGCCATCTCATTCACCTCGGCAAAGCGAACGACAGACTGAGAGGAAATTGTCATTTTATTACCCTCAAAGCCTCTATTCTTCAAAGGTCTGTCACCCGGACCTCTGTGACAGAGCGAGAAAAAAACTAAATAAATAATGAAACGTTGCCTTTTTTAATCTCTGCTTGACTTGCTGCTATATCAAGTGCCCAATCATGGCAAAAAACCCTCCCTGCATTTGTCTCCCTGCTTTCGTGTGTTCTTCCTTAGGAAAACAGACAGAGAGCGAGAGACAGAGACGGCTGGAGAGCGTGAAGAACTCTTATGCACGCCTCGTCATGATCGTTTCTGTTCTTGTGTCTGATACTAGCAGCATCGTGGATTATTCTCTATGTTCTGACAAATCCAAGTTACTTGAAATGCTCGACATTATGCTTTCGAACGATTTAAATGCTTTTAAAGCAGGGAATGGGAATGGGTTTTAAAAGAGCATCATTTGAAGGGGCGATTTGTGGCTCTATTGTCATGCTGTGATTTTCTGTAAAGCAGACACACATTATCAGACATATTGTAGAAATCTTTCCAGGGGGCACATCACACATCACTTTCTTTCCCTGAGTGTGTTTAATACTTCCTGAGTGTGGTCCTTTTATTCAAAAAGTCTGCACACTGCTTTTATTTGTTTTTTTCCCCAGTTTTTCTGCCCTAATTTGGTCACATCTAAATCCCACCCATCAGGATTTCTCCCATCACTTGACAACTAATAATCAGGGAGGGTGAAACGTATCATGTGCTTCCTCTGAAACATATGATGCCAGCCAAACAGGGCGTGCTGTAACACGCTCAGAGGTAAGCGCTCTCACCTGTTCCCTCTATGCAGAAGCTTACAGACACCCATGATTGGCTGGTTCTCCTCTGACTAACAGAGGAGAGAAAGCATGCTACCCCTCCCATAGCCAACTTTGCTCTCTGTACTCCCAGCTACAAGCAGATATGTCATCATCCGGATTCGAATTCGAATTCATTTTTCACATACTATTTATTTATTTCTTATTAAATTGAAAGAAAAAAAAGCACAACATGGCATGCTTGATCATGTTCCTATACCAGCATGTACCCAAGAGTTTTATTCCTCTTATATTACATTATTTTATTTAAAGGAACAAAACATCACACTTTTTCAGGTTATAGTTGTGGAATGTCTACAAAACCAGTTAGTTCTTGTTATCACTGATAGCAGTTAGAAATACGTGTCCCTTCCCTGACCTCTACCACCATACATTCTGTATAGATAGAAAGTAATGAGAATGAAATTCCTGCACTCTGTAAGGCTTATGCACAGGGATGTGTTTTAATCTTGGGGAACCAGATGAAATCACACAGAGTCGAGTCAGGGCTATGGGGTGGATGTAGGAAGACTGGAATGTTGTTGTTTTTAGCCAAAGATCCTCTCACTATTAGTGAAATGTGACAGTGGATTGTCACGATGGAGGCTCCATGAAGAGATCTGACGGCACACGTGCAAATCCCTCGTTCCACAACGCAAAGGAAAAATATCCCATTTACCGTTTGACCTTCTGGTATGAATTCTTTACGGATGATCCCTTTGAGAATTAAAAAAGATAATGAACAGTGACTAGACTTTTTTTATTTGCTCATGCGAGCTCTCTTTGGCGAGGTGACATTGTGCCATTCAGCACTTTTCAGGATCACACTCGAACACCCATGATTCGTCTCCTGTGATTACTCTGTTCAGAAAACTGGGGGGAGCCGGTGCCTAGCCGGCAGCATGGAGCGCAAGGCAGGAACAAGACAGGAACAACCCTAAACAGGACGTCAATCCATCGTAGGGCACATACGCACACACTAGGGCCACTTTAGACATCATCTTTAATAAAAGATGGCTTATTTTAAGACGCCAATCAACCTAATGTGCATGTCTTTGGACTGTGGGAGGAAACCGGAGTACCCGGAGAAAACCCATGCGGACACGGGGAGGACATGCAGACTCCACACAGAAAGGACCCAGACCACCCCACCCGGGGATCAAACCTGGGACCTGCGACTGTGCTACCCACCCAAGCCACCGTGTCCCTCACAGGAATTTCATTCTCATTACTTTCCAGACAAATATCAGACACGCACACACATATTAACGCATATTTTAATTTGCGTTGTACATGCAGGTAGACATCGGAGTACCACTGGAGAACAAAATGTTGCTGCCGTTTATACCTGGCTTATTTTAAGAGAAACGATTGTTGAATGTTGCCTCATTATTCACTTGACTTTATTTGATAAAAGTGAAATATTAAAGATGATGTCTTTTCATTTTTTTTATTTAAGAGAACTGCACAGTGTGTAGGGAGCTAGTGAACAGGGTATATCACTTCCCCGGAAGTTCTGTTGTGCTGCTGCTACGTGATTGGCTGATTCCATTTTACCTCAGAGACCTGCCCCTGCAATGGGTAGCCCATAAACTGATGTAACATACAAAAATATAGCAACCAAAAAAGAGCTACAAGTTTATTCTCCATTGTTCTTTTCAACCTTTAGTAATGTGTATGATAACTAACGAGCTAGGAGATCCTAAACATGAGACTGAACACGAGAGATCAGAGCACTGTGCATGAGAAGGTAAATGATGACCAAAACATACAGTAATGTGTGTGCAATTTCTGTGATTTCTAGAAAAAAAAATTCAATTTTCGGAATAGTGAATATTTGCACTTACTTGCACAAGTATTACATCACATGTCTCCTAATTTCTGGAGTATCACTTGGAATAAGTTCTGCTTTGCTTGTAAATGGTGCTTTACTCCATAACGCACAAACACATGTAATGAAAAATAGAGTTTACATTAAAACCATGCACAGTTACCTGAGAGATCTTAGAATCAAACTAGACCCTAGAAGCAAACGGCTAGCCACCAGAACACACACTCACATGCACGGTGACTAGTGAACATCAGAGCTGCCTTGCCCGTGTTTGTTATAGGAAGAGGAGCGAGGTCGCTCTCTGCTTTCGTCTCATTATACCAAAGTGGAAGTGTTCACCTCAGTGCCCTTTCTCATTGGCTTAGCATGTTTAATCATTATCACTAGTGCAATAGCGCCTTGCAAAAGTGATTATCGAGTGATTCATTTCCCTGGAGAACTGGGTTTCAGACTCCTAAAGCCAGAGTTTACCATCAAATTACAAGGTCAAATGACTGCAAGGCAAAGACTGGAACGCCACTGGAAGTAATTTGATTTGAACTGATGACATGCATGAGCTGTGGTTCGGATATTCCATTTCTCTGCCTGTTTGAACTGCGGAAAAAGAACAATGAATTGCTAATCCAGGATACTGAGAGAATCTGAGTGCATGCGTGCGTGCGTGTGCGTCTGGCAGTCACTTCACCAGTGCTCTTTGTTCTTGTTTCTTAATAAGAAATCCAATCCCCAGGCTCTTTGTTTAGGTTTGCAACGCAATACAAGTAGAATGTAAACACGATTTTTGATAAATAGATTTAGCACAAGTGCTGTGTGATTGCAGGGTGCTGATGGGAGGCCAATATGGCTAATTAAATGGCTTTTGTAAAGACGGCCACAGAAAGCAGAGGACTGAGTGAATGCAAAAAATTGGAAAGACGGTCGAAGAAGAGAAGAGACCGGTCGGCTTTAGCCTCAATGTGCCATTTTACAGTATTATTAATAATAAATTGCCCCCTGCCGTCCCACCTTTACCCCTTCACCCTCTGGTTATGATGGCTATGCGCCATACTGCAACTGTAATGCAACATTTATATCCAACAGAATTTATCACAGATAGACACAAGTGGGATTTCAATAGCAGAAATAATATAACAGGATTAGTTGATTACTTGCCTTTTAAAAATCTACCATAGTAATAATGTTAGCAAGATAACAAGGGCACTTCATTAATGGTGCCCCAAACATTCTACAAGTTCATGATCACATACAATTACTCTGGAAATGTCAGCACAAATTATGTTGGCTAGCCGTCTTAGTTCAAACAGACTCTTACTTTCTCAATCATTCCTATTTATGTTCATATATTCCAGCTCCCCTAACACCCTTTTTTTTCTAATGGTCACTTCATCTTCTGATTGGCTGCATCCCAAACCACATACCAGCACACTACGGAATATGTCAAAATTGATATACTGGTTTTAATCACCAGATCTCTTTGGAAAGACTATGTCGCTACTGGTGTGAACACGCCATTGATTATAGAACTGTGGTTCTCAAAGTGGGCTCCAGGGACCTCCATGCGTCCAGGAAGAACAACCATGGGATGTCTGATTTTATTTTTTTATTTGTTACAGTGATGGAAAGTACATCCTACCAAGATCAAAATAATATGTCAACAGGCAGCTAATGACATTTATTGTATAAAAATTAAAATAGAAAATAGAACTATATGGTACACAAATAATGTATGAGGGTCTCCTTTTTGCGCTTCATAATACGCCACACATTTTCAAAGGGAAACAGATCTGGACTGCAGGCAGGCCAGTCTAGTACCCACACTCTTTTACTGTTGTAACGTGTGCAGAATGTGGCTTGGCATTGTCTTGCTGAAAAAGCAAGGACGTCCCTGAAAAATACGTTGCTCCAAAACCTGTGTGTACCTTTCAGCATTAATGGTTCCTTCTCAGATGTGCAAATTACCCATGCCGTGGGCATTACCACACCCCCATACCATCAGAGATGCTGTCTTTTGAACTTTGTGCAGTAAATGTTTGAGAAGCCACCATACACAAATGAAGTCATATATAAGACCATGTTCCCCATATGTTTTTATTCTGTGCATCCAATAACCCTGTTAATGTCCAAGTGAACCACCATCTTATCCTCTTCCTACAACACCAACTTCCATGCACACATTGTACCCAGAGGTGCCAAAGTAAGCATAGGAAATCAAGAAAGTGGTGCATTGGTCCTGCTCCTTTAATAAACATGGCGCCTGTTCTGCTCCTGCAATGCTCCTGGGAGCCACGGTGGCTTTGTAGCTAATTAACTCAAACACATGTGCAAACAGACACTTGTGCATTGTAGGGTTGGTTGGGGTTAAACCAGCAGACCTCAGCACATCGCTGAGAGCGCTATCCCGGCTTAACTAATACCTCCTGAGACATCCGTTACAATGTACATTGCCATCAGTGGAGATTAAACACTGTTCCTCCCCCCCAAAGACAAATGGCCAATTCATCAAAGCGGCAAGCTAACAGCTGTGTCTAAAAATCATACATGATCAGGTGGTCTGAGGGCTTCGAGTGACAGTGCAACAAATGACTACATTACTGCGATCATGGAGACCGATCTGTGCGAACGGGAAAGGCAGAATGTTCCTTCACAGATACAGATTTTTCAAATGCAATATACTGCACATCTTATTTGTAAGCTGGCTAGATAAGAGAAATTGCAAACTTTTCATTTCCAATACTGCCTTAAAATTGTAATGGCACTGTAACGGATGGAGACATTTGTGGATTAATGGGTCACTCGGGTTGAACCGGAAGCCTGACCTAGTAGCACATACGTCAACAAGATCTGGTAAACCGGCAATTCAGAGATCACGTTATCAAACTCATCACTTCATACAAGCCAAACTGGTCCCTGGTTCAATCATGTCAGTCTCGCTCCATCTTCATGTCTGGTTCTAGCAGATAACCACATCTTTCATTGCTGTTGAAAAGGAGTGGGGGTGGAGTACTGGATACTGTATACACACAACTTCAAAACAGACTATCAGACCACGGGTTGGGAAATGTTCCCAGCTCGGTTAGGCCACTGTATGAGTATGAGGGCCATGTAACGTGAGGGAGAATGAGGCAAGTTGCAAGCACAAAAATTTTGTGTGAGGATTACTGTGAGCAAACCTTCAATCTACTGCAAAACCCAAATCACAGGAACCCAGAGCTAATGTAGGGTGGTTCTCAAATCAACACAAGGTCAAACATTATATATACAGGTCAAAAAACATACATTCAGCACACCTAATATTTGGTTAAATGACCCTTAGCAAGTTGTAACTGTTGCTGTTTGTAGCCATCAACAAGCTTCTGGCAGAATTCTGGTTGGATATTTGAACTCTCCTCTTGGCAAAATGAGGAGAATCCAGTTAATTTTGGTTTCCTGGCACGGACCTAAACTTTAAGCACAGTCCACATATTTTTGATATGGTTGAGGTCAGGATTTTGAAAGACCATTCCATCAACATCATTTTAGCTTGCTTTATCCATTCCACAACCAACCTTGATGTGTGTTTGGTCATCCAATTGTGTCCACGTTTCAACTGTCTAGCAGATATTTTAGGTTAAGATGAAGAGCTCTGAGCTAATCTTCCTTCTTTATTATTCCATACACATTGTGCAAGGTACCAGGTCCAATGGCAGCAAAAGCACCACCATGCTTAACAGAATCAATTTCCTCTCTGCTGAAGGTGACAGTTTGGGTCTTCTTCCTGACCTTGGCAAAGTGGTTACACCTCTCAATATCTTGTACGTACACACACTTGTTTGAGCTGATGATCTTGAAAACTGCACTTGTTTAGAAATGGCTCCAAGAGACATTCCTGATTTGTGTTAATCTGTGATCATGAGTGTTGTCATAAAACCCTTTTTGTGTGGGCACAGAGAAGCTGCCAGCTGTAGTCAGACATGATCACTAATAGGAAGTTAAAAGGCCTTGACCTTGGCAAGTTAAAAGACATTTTGGTACTTTGAGCACCAATGTAATTTGTATAGTCCAAAGAAATCACTGAAAGCTCAATACAACTGTAACTCCAGAAACGGACCATGCAGAAGGATGAAAGCAGGCACAATTCTATCTTATGAAGATTTCACAAATCAGAAAATACCTACATAAATGAAGAACATAGACAAAAATAAGCCTTTGAAACCTTTGATTTTAACCTGCTTTCATCCCTCTATATGGTATATTTTCTGAAGTTATATGACCTCATGGGAACGTTTTTGGCCAACTACATTAAATACTTCACTATTTTATATCTGACTTGCTAACCCTAACCCTACTTCAAAATCAAGACTGCTTCATTTTTCACAAATCAGTCTGGTCCCTTTGATCCAGGTTCCATTCATTTTGAAGTTTTAAGCTTTCAAAAAGATAAAACTCGTGTGTAAACTGTAAAGTTGGCACACTTCCAGCTCACTGATGATATGATTTGAATTCACAAATCAGGATGAAGCAGGTGGAAGTTACTGTGTACACAAGCAGGTGTAAGTTGTTGTGTTAGAGATGAAAGAATTTTGAATCAGGAACAGCAAGCAAACTTTACTGCAGTGTTCAACCAATCTAACATGACCATATGTGTTTAGTTTTAGATACAGAACTAATACTTGCATTTACATTTACAGCATTTAGCAGATGCTCTTATCCGTTAAGAACGACTTACAAATGTGCTTAGACAGTGGACTTGGAAAATCCAAAGCTAATGCTGGTAGACTCAAATTCAGTACTTTGAACTACTGGTAGAAATGAGCCATAAAATACCTAATACAAACAATTATAAACAAATCAAGTCCTAGAACCCGATAGACACAGCCAATACAATCACTGCTGTAAGTGCAGTAAGACCTGCAAGGTAGTGTTGAATTGACTTAGTGCTCATTGAAGTGCTTTTGAAAAAGGTGGGTCTTCAGTTGGCATTTGAAGATAACAGGAGATGCCACTGCTAGGACACTCAGGGGAAGTTCTACCATTGTGGTACCAGGACAGAAAAAAATTCTGGAGCCTTGCCTCCAATGCCTGCTGAATGACGGTGGGGCAAGTTGAGCCATATTTAAGGCACAAAAGGTTCGGGGTACGTATTCACGTTTGACCATTGCCATCAGGCAGATTTTAGTTTCGTTTAATCCCACAAAAATTGTGTAGAGGGTGCTATTGTGTTTCAGTAAGTGCAAGGTCCATGACAATAGGTAACAGACCAGTGACATGGCAAGGAAGGAAAAAGGACAAAGGCACTTGGCAGATCTAATAAAAGTAGATGGAGAACTAAGAACAAGTGGAAGTGATGCTTGCAGCACAAGGAACTAAACCATATGCTGAGTGGCCCTAATGGACAGAATGGGCAACATAAGTCCAGTTTGAAATGAGCAACCATCCTCTCATTAAGTTTCACTCTTGCAGAGACTCTGAATTATCTCCTACACCCCTGCCTCTTTCCTCCCCATGTTATTTGCCATGATTGGTCTGAATATCTGCCTTCTTAAACATTCAGCAAGGGTTGAACAGTATAAAACAGATTTTTACCAAGGGCAAATGAAATCTTGTCCTGGATATTTATGACTAATGATTTACGCTTCAATTCAAAAGTGCTTTAGAAATCCCATTTTAAGGAAGCCTATAGCATGGCTGTAATATCAAAAACTGGGATTTGAAACCAACGCAGTTTGAGGTGACTCAGGATTGACGTTCACCTCTGCTGCACAAAACAACAGTCTGGTGTACATTTCTACTTGAGCTTCCATGATCTGCTGTTCTGGGATATGGAAACACTAGGCACTATACATGACCTCTACACACAACATAGAGTTACTAAGCTGATCTCCTTTCCGAAGTTCGCTTCTTGCAGGTCAATGTCAATATAAATGATGGAGGAATGTCATGAATATAAATGCATTATAATTTACATAAGAATATGAATTATGTTAATCTTTTTTCATTAGGTGGCTACACCAGAAGACATAATTGCTTTTTCTAGCAATTAACCCATAAAAAATAGTCACTTTGTACTCTGTCTAGAATAAATGCATAGAGGAATTCTGGTATATAAAGACATACAAGTGACTGAATGAGAACATTTTGAGGTTAATCAAGGACTCTTGACTTAAACACCATAACTCTGAATTGACTTCCAAAGAATGTTGCTGTGAAGACCATCAAAGTCCACTACACCAGCTAACATTTTAAGTTGCTAAACTCTTGATTTGTCCTTCTAAGAAAACCCTTATAACGATTCTACATTTACATTTACATTTATGGCATTTAGCAGACGCTCTTATCAAGAGAGACTTACAAGAGTGCTTAGTCATTACTTGGAGTATCCAATGCTGAGGCTGGTAGACTTTAATTCAAGTTACTTTGAGCTATAATACTGCTAGAATTTTAGCCATGTACTACCTCTTAGATGTTATAAGTCCCAGAACCCAAGTATTCCTAAGCTACACAAAACCTGCGAAAACAAGACATAGGGAATACAATAACTGCTATAAGTGTGGTAACAGCTTTGAGTAAGTGCTCATTCAAGTGCTCTCGAAAGAGGTGGGTCTTCAGTTGGCGTTTAAAGACTGGCGCTGTTCAGACACTCAAGGGGAGTTCATTCCACCACCAGAACAGAGAAAAGTCTGGTTGTCTGCCTCCCATGTGTCCTGGATGATGGTGGATCAAGTCGAGCCGTACTTGAGGCACGAAGGGCTCTGGGTACGCATGGAGCTTTGACCATTGCCATCAGGTAGGGAGGGGCTGGACAATTTTTGGCTTTGTAGGCCAGCATCAGGGTTTTATATCTGATGCGAGCTGCGACAGGAAACCAGTGAAGGGAGTGCAGCAGTGGTGTGTCATGCCTAAATTTGGGAAGGCTGGATACAAGTCGAGCTGCAGCATTTCGGCCTGATGGCACGCATGGGATGGCCAGCTAGGAGGGAGCTGCAGTAGTCGAGTCTTGAGATCACAAGAGGTTAGCAACATGAGCTGAGAGAGAGAGCTGATCATCTACAACAACCCCAAGGCTGCGTGCTTCTGAAGAAGGAGTGACCGTGATGTTCTCAAAGGAAATTGAGAGATCACAATGAAGGCCTGCAGCTCTTGGGATGTAAAGCAGCTCTGTCTTGCTTGGATTAAGCTTGAGATGGTGGGCTGTCATCCATGAAGC
>JANCOA010000040.1:7542603-7558479 GCA_024363135.1 Leptodoras oyakawai
CTGTGCTTTTACCCTGCTAATTGAACCTTCACACTCTGCTCTTACTGGTGCAATGTGCAATTAATGAAGATTGGCCAACAGGCTAGTCCAATTTAGCCATTATACCTCCCACACTAAAATGACAGGTGTTCCAGTTTCATTGTCTAACCCATGTAGTTTTGATGCCTTCAGTGAGAATCTACAATGTAAATAGTCATGAAAATAAAGAAAACCCATTGAATGAGAAGGTGTGTCCAAACTTTTGGCCTGTACTGTATGTGTATAAAACTGCACTACTGTACTGTACACCAAAGAAGAACGACCAGCATAGAATTTGCTGTTACTGTAGTCTGTTTCAGGAAAAAAAGCCTTCAGAAAATATCCGGCTATATATAATATAAGCCTCTACATTTAAAAACGACTGTTTAGCCAAATGTGTCACGCTAATAGCTGAGGTTTGCCAGGATGCTTTACTGAAGAAACTCAGCAGGATAGAACGAGTTGCTGATTTTGGCATGCGTGTGTGTGTGTGCGTGTGCGTTTGGTTAACTCGGACCTGCTGCACAGGATGAACCAATGAACCAATCACCAAACTGTGAGCCTTTCTGTGAATGGTTTGCACTTGCTTACAAGGCAACATACAGAAGGTTTGTTTGGTGTTAATTATCTAAATAACAGTAGTTTGTTAGTCAGTGACCTGACTGCCCTGACAGTATTTATGTTTTTCGGTCATGGGTCAATGTAACGATCCATGCTTTTACACTAATTAATATTATGTTTGTGTCTAGCTTCTGTCCTTCTGTGAGTCGATAGTAAATATATATCCATTTATCTTTCTATTCGAAAGATGATTCCAAATGTATAAATAAAGATGAAGTTAAATATAGATTTTGAAAAAAGAAATTGTCCTTTGTGACGATCTGTGTACGTGTTTCTGATAAAGCATTCTTCATTTTTGCCCGTCTCAGGCCGCTACGTCTGCTTTACATTCAAATATTATCATTAAAATAGTTCAAATTCTTTTTATATTTGCATTCATGTATAAGCACATTTAACATCCCATGCTTGAAACGTCCTTTGCACGACTCCATTCATTATAGGTTATGAAACCTGTACATTGTCGTGTCTCCCAGCATTCACTCAACATTCTAACCTGAATACATTCACTCCCAGGAACCACTTGAAATATTCCACAGGTCACATGTCCAGGACATCCATGCTTATGTTACATGTCCTTATTGTTATCATTCCTTTAGCATGGATCCTAGTCAGCCACATTTTATTTATGTGCTAATTCTAGGTTAAGAAATGTCAACTGTTATTCATGTAAGAGCAGAATGCAGCCATTTTCAGCAAATAATCCTTGCGCTATTTAATATTGTTCCCTGAGATGGATTAATGGCATTTTCAGATTGGTTAAATCCATGTTTTCATAAATGCAATTTCATAAAATTGGCAATAAAAATTTAAATCTTAAAATTTACTCCAAATAAATGACAGCTCATTCATAGAACTGGCCTTAATACTCTAAATTATTGGCTGCTGCTTCACTGCACCTCTTGGATTACTCAATATTAAAGATTAATGATACAAACGTCTAAATTTCACCTTATGTAAAGTATAATAAGCAAATGGTGACCTACATAAATCAAATACTGACTTTGGTCTAATCAGATGCCACCCAAATTATAGCAGATGAGTGAGAGGCTGAATAGGCCGCAGTAGTTTAAATGCTGCAGCAGATGCCTGATTCCATGCGTGGATGCTTTGGAAAACCCTGTCTGAGGGGCATATGGCACTCCAGAGGAGGTCCAGAGCATTCTGCAGACGCACACGCGTACAGGCGCACAGAGGTGAAAGTTCATCTGTTTAAAAGGCTTCTGAATTCAGACACACTCCCTCAGAGAAGCTTATTAAGCAAATGACTCATTTAAACAATAAATGGCATTGGATGTTTTGCTGCCTCTGGCCGTTCTGGCTGTAATAAATATATCGGTGGCTTTTGGAAACACTGCCCTTGCAATTTAATCAGAGCTCCAGTCGATATCATCTCAGGAAATGACAGCCTGGATGTTGGATGTTAATATAGGAAGCTTCAGTAAACACTATCCTGTTAATGCTCCAACTATGTACATTGTAACATTCCTAAAGATTAGGCATGGAAAGGAGCCTGGAATCTACTTGTGGAGGCTCATTTTGCCACATGCACGCAGTATATTTTTATAGCCATAGTGATTCCCTAACAAAGCTGGGTTGTTCATTATCTCTCACATCTTCCCCATGGAACGTCTTTTCCTTCTCCCTCAGCACATTTCTGAGTTTGAAGCGAAACCTGAGGGCAGGTGGCTTTTTCAAGCTTCTCAGGTCAGTTGGCATGGATTCTGAAACAGAAGGGTGTCAAAGGGAACCATGTTTTAGAGGCCCATATACCACAGGGTGCCTGGAGTCCGTGCTGGTGCAGACAATCAGAGTTGAATTTGTTCCACCGCAAACGACGGAGGCGGATATGCATCATTTAGCATTCGAAAAATGTAAGCAAAGATGTGAAACGCGTCTTTTCTTACAAGGCTGAATGTCTTTTCTAAAGCCGTGTTTGTAAACGCTTTGGCCAATTTTGCCATCGTAGACAAAAACTGCATGTAATAAAAAAAAAGAGATTGGCAGCCTTAGAATGTATAATGATCCAGTACAACAAAAGACAAGTCACACGGGAGGTTTGGATTAAAATCCCATCCCAGAGTGTGAGCTCTGAACTGACGCTCATCTAAAGACAGCCAAAAGGACGAGAAAACTTCACAGGTCAGCTACACAGGTCAGCTACTTCGGGGCTGTCGTGGTCTTGTGGTTAGGGTGTTTGCCCCGTGATCGCCAATTCCCGCAGCTGACAGGACCTGGCTGAAGTGCCCTTGAGCAAGGTGCCTAATCCCCAATGGCTCCCTGGGCTCACCGTGTGTTCACTGCCCCCTAGTGTGTATTCTCTAGTGTGTCTCACTGCACGGATGGGTAAAATGCGGAGGTTCAATTTCGTTGTGTGCAAGCACATTGACAAAAATGAATTGTGAAGAAAAATGAATTAAATTATGGCATCGGTAAAACATAGAACATGCACATGACAGAAAAATGTATTCTTATAAGAATTCATGCACCCACTCTTCTGGACAAGCCCAGGTCACACTGCCTGATGACATATACAGAATATAATCTTCTTTAACGGGTCTATTGTTAGAAGATCGTCATCACGTTATTGCAGAGTCTGTTATAAAATTTGATCGTTACTAGTGTGATGAGCAGCATGATTATTTTAAAAGACTGCTGAAATCGTACAGTCTAAAACAAGTGTACGGTTTGCCAAGATTCGGCTAATATGGCAACTATTTTAAGCTGCTAACTGTCTTGTGTGTTGGTGTTTATTTACTGAAATTGTTATTGACTTGTTTTTCTGCCTTTCGCTTTGCAATTTGAATGACTATTTCAGCACCACTTAGGCCTGTACGCTGATGGCAGAGCAAAAAAAAAATTCCAGTATTTTAGCACATACAGAGTGTAAGTGAGTAGGATGAATAGATATGATGCACAGAAACCCCCGTCGAGGTCCCAAACAGACAAAATTTATCTGTGCAGCCTGCAAGCAGCTGAGTGCTTCAATTGGCCTGGCTTCATACCGAGTCAATACTAATGACCGAGGAGACTATATGGCCACAGTAAGATTATAGCTCTGAGGCCCCAACCCCTTCTATTGTCATCTCAGGCAAGGAAAGTAATGGTTATCACGGACTGCCCCTTTTCATCTCCATGCTGCATTGTCTGTATTATACAGTCATTAAGGCTAATGACTACTCAGATGTATTTGTTTTGAATTGTAGAAAATGCAGGCAGCCCGTAGCAACGTGTAGGTGTGGAAAATATCAGCTACGGAATGAATAGATGCAGCATGGTGGTGACAAGGGAAACCGGGCAGAATGCATTTATGCTGTTTTGTTCGCCAGACTAGTGATGCAAGATGATATCAGTCTCCTTTAGTGCATCACTTGTACATGAATGTAAATGCTCGGTGCTTAGACGAACACCCTAGTTGCTGAGGCTTGTGTTATAATTCATGCTTCTTTTTGTTTTTTTACATGTTGGACACCAGGCGTGATGGATAGACCAGCTCAGACAGCACTTCAGCAGCACCTCATTTCCACACAACGTGATCTTAGCTTTATGAGGTTCTGTATGGCATTTTGCTGGAAAATAGAATCAGCATGTAAACTTCACAGGAACATATTCTCATTTGGTGTTCTTCCTGTCTGGGTTAATATTAAAAAGACAGCCAAACAATCAGGATCCAGGATGAATAGGTGACAGATGTGGGTGAATTTACTCGGAATCCACCCCGTGCCAGAAGAGCCTTCAGTTTGTTCTGTTTCAAATTGAATACTTCCAAAATACAGAAATGATAGAGGTCACACAAGGAAACCAAATGTATTTTAGTATTAATACCCAACTATATAACATAATGGCTGAAAATGAAGTGTGGAATCTTGGACAGTATTTGATCTACATGGCAGAAGGGGAGGAGCAAAGAGACTGCAGTAGGGTACACTAGGTTACATTGGTGTTTCCCAGGTGATATTCTCAATTTAGCAACTTTGTCATAAGACCGCTTTAGACATTTTAATTCAACAAGGAGCTTAGTGAGAAATCCAAAGACTTTTTGAGCAGGACTTTGCAACTGTCATGAACTCGATACTGCTTATATGAGTTGAGCTAGAAGGTTTGGTTCGACTCACCACCAGTGTGTAAAGCCTGACTGTGTTCTGTCTGCACAAGCCCATGTTCCCAATGACTAATCACAGAGCACTATTGTTTGCCAGTGACCAATCACTGAAAACCAGTTTCCAGTGACTACCATTGTTCCCAACAACCCATAACTCATCACCATTATCCCAACAACCAATCACTGATCACCATTGTTCCTAATTGTTCCAATCACTCCTCACTATTCTTCTCAAAGACCAATGACTGGTCATCATTATACTCAATGACCAATCACTTTTCCCCATTGTCCCCCATGACCAATCACCAGTATTCCCAACGACCAATTACTGAAGACCATCACTGTAGTCTTCACTGTTCTTCATTTTGGCAATATGTACTAAGAGTGAATTATTTCACCCAAAACCATTTTCCAACCAAAGGCCTGGCACTGGTAGTTGAGATTTGAGATAATCTGTTAGTTGAGTTGTTGTGGTTATGGAACACAGATGCAGAAATAAGCATTTAAACATTTAAATGCGCTAAATTTGCTAGCCGTGTAGTACAACAAACGAAGCAATCAGCATCTGTAGAAAGGTTTAGCATTCATTTACATTAAAAGCTGTCAGCCAATAAAGCATCTGAATTTACTCGTGTTAAGTATTAAGTATCTACCAGCTTCCACTACATGTTTTTTTTGTCTGAGGTAGCTACCAGAGAAATTACCTGCTACTAACTAGCTTTAACTAGCTACTAACTGGCCCAATTTATGATGGTTAAGAATGGTTAAGGTTTAATCTACAAAGTCGATAGGGACTGCATAGTTTTAAATCTGTCTGTTGACACTGAGGGACTTTTAATCAAAAACACGCAGACAGAACCTTATAAAACCAGCCACTATTCAGCCTTACAGAATGATAAAGTCTTATTTGACACCTGGTCATAAATTGACTTTCTAAATGTCTCAGCATTTTAAAGCACAATTGAGGTGTAGGACCTATAAATGTATTACACTTTCAGCTGCTATGTCAAAACATGATGCCTGATATCTCAAGATGGAACCGTATAATCCGAAGGTCAGAAAAATGGGAGCTAAATGTCCAGTCAGATAATCCATGGGCCTGCAGGAGGGCATTCCATACGTTGCTCCATAGGGTGCATCACTCAATCAGATGGATTGCTATCACTAGGGAGCTTTCTCGTTTAAAATCATGAATGGAGGCCTTGAAGAGTCTGTATGCAGAAGGCTGGATCTGATATTGTCCTCTCCACAGGACATCATAAAACATGACCCATTACTAACCTGTATAAGTGTTAAACCTTTTCTCTCAGTACTTTCGCTCAACATCTACCACTGTTGATTCATTTTTGTCTGGCTTATTGCTGTTTCTTATGTGTAAAGCGACCTTGGACGTTTGTGAAAAGCACTATACACTGAACGATCAATGGATTAGGAACACCTGGCAGGTGCCATACGATCACTGATTAAGTGGCCCCAAGTGGTAGTTATATTAAAATCAGCTCTCATATATTGATCTGTCCATTTCACAGCAGAAGGCAACATTTACCAGAAATGGGTAAACAGAGTGACTTGAGCGACTTTGACCATGGACAGCTGTTCCTGCTGTTCCAGCTGTTCCTATACCGTGGTATCAAGAGTGGAGGAAACATCAACAAACCAGCTGAAGGTCACACAGCGGCCGGCCACGTGTGGTTGAACCAAGAGGCAAGCATAGCATGTCAAGACTGGTATCGCAGCAACGATGTGCCATAGTGGAACAGCTCACTCACCAGTACAACAGTGGACAAGCACAACCAAGTTCGGCCATGACCATGCAACATACATGGGGTACGTCAGGTACAACAGGGGTACAACAGCCGTAGACCAACACGTGTACCGCTGTTGACCACATGTCATTGCAACCAACGCCTCACAAGGGCCAAAGAAATACGCCAAAGGACCTTGGACACATGGAAAATGGTCGTCTGGAGTGACGAGTCCCATTTCCTGATTAGAGACGCCAATGGACAGGTCTGCATCTGGCAGAAACCACATGGAGCCATGTGTCCTGGTTGCAATGTTGGAGTGCTACAGGCCAGTGGTAGTGCTTTGATGGTCTTTAGGACCGTTAGTTATTGTACCACAATGATGAATGTTGAACGCTACAGGGACCTGTTAGCTGACCATCTGCACCAATATATTCAGGAGGTCTTTCCAGACAACAGTGCAATTTTTCAACAGGACAATGCTCCATGTCACTAGGCTCGGATCACTCAGGAACGGTTGGAGGAACAAGACAATGAATTCTCCAGACTGCCTCAGGCCCCAAACTTGCCTGACTGCAACCCCATTGAACATGTTTGGGAAATGTTGGAACAGCCTGTGCAGTCCACTCCCACTTCCCAGCAAAATGTCCACCAATTAATGGAGCTGCTGCAGCGAGCATAGGTCGAGTTGTGCATGGAGGATGTTCGCCACCTTGTGGAGCCTGTTCCCTCAGGTCTGCATGCTGTAATTAATCAAAAGGGTGCACCAACCCGTGGTTATCCAGGTGTTCCTAACCCAGTGATCATTACAGTACAGCGTACAGTATAAGTCGTACTTATTATTATTATTCTTATTATTACTATTATGACAGCAAGTAGACTTGCTAACATGTTGTGTATTATATCGAGTCTGATGAATAAAGTAATGTCCCTTGTATTAATTGCCCTTAAGAGGTTACTTGGCTGAATATGAGGCTGGCTGCCTCTACACACTGAAGCATGTCAGTGCATTTGAGCAGCAAAGGCTCTTTCAGAGGATTGGCTGTGTAATGCAATCTGTATGCAGGGGATGAGTGCCGTGCAAGCTGTGGCTCCCTCATTTGTGCCCATGCAGGAGGGTCACTCCATTCCTCTCCTCCCCCCTTTTCCTCTTTATTCTCCTCCTGCCTGCTAGCAGTGCGCTCTTCATTATCTCAGACAAAACCGCATGTCACAACATGAAGTTTTCAGAGCAAACCCTAACTTGCTCTGAGCTGCATATGGACAGGCTGACTGATTTTTTATTTATTTATTTTTAGAATTAGTTGTTGTTGTTTTTCTGCAGGTATTTTTGTCTCTCTGTGCACACGTTGCAGAAGTCAACATTCTGTGCAAAATCGTGTGTCTTGTTTGTGAATAATGAGGGAACCTATCTCCGACTGGAGTTCAACAGAGTTGTCGACTCCCTGTCGAATCTCCGTTTTAGTTTTTGCGTTTAATTACAATGCACGGTGACTTAGTTAATGAATAATGAATGTGACTCTTTGCTCGATGTGCTCAGACTTTTAATGCTGTGATCTGACTCTTCATTCCATCTCTGCACTGTGCACTTTCCACTGCATCCTGAGTTAAATATACCTCCTAGGTATAACCAAGACAGCGTTTTCATAAAGTCGAGGGGGGGTTAATGGTTAAAAACGTTCGATGGGGTGCAAAGAGAAGCTCAGGAACAAGAGCTCTGCTGAATTTGACCTCGAGAAGCAATTGCCAAGCAATAGGAGGTCAGATGGCCAAATGGGTTATATCTGTAGGGTGTGTGTGTGTGTGAGAGAGGAGAATGCGGCTCTGAGAGAGTAGATGTTAGAGAATGCAGCTTTGTGAGCTTTGCACGATGAAACGTTCTCACTCTTCTCTGCGTATAGAGAAAGGGCTCTTGTTCCATGTTCACTATAATACAATAGCGCAGTTCCTAGAGCACCCCATGATCGGCTGTCTGTGGAGTTTCTAAAAGATGCACCTTCTAGTAATTTAAAGAAGAATTAGGATTGGTGGTTCGTTGTGATTCTTAAAATGGATACAATTTTGCACTGACACCATAAATGCTGTATCCATTTGCTACTGCAAGTGTTTAAAAGTGACTCTAATGCAAAAGCATGAATTATTCTGTGTGTGTGTGTGTGTATGAGAGAGAGAGAGAAAGAGAAAGGGAGAGAGAAATGGTAGGGGTGTAACACATGTATATAGAGCACTGAGTCACCACCGCTGTGCAACAGTCTGGACACAATGTGAGGTCCGTTCTCTGAATTAGAAACACAGCAACCTGAAAGGCAAAGGCCTCCCAGCAGCAGCTCACAACACAGTTTTCAAGAGGACCATAATATTTAGGCTGGATTTACTCTGAGACATCCCTCGCCATCTTATCCAGAGGGTACCGAGCAGGTGCTGGACTTAAAATCTGCTAAAGCATATGCACAGCTCTGTCCTTAAGAGTGTGCATTGGGAAAATTCTATCCCAGCATTCTTGCTGTCCTTCTGCAAGGATTGAGAACACAATGCATGTTGGGAAAGTGATAATCAATGATCCATTCCTTGTCTGCAACAAAGCAACCTTAGAATATAAATGCCCTTGGTTCAGATTTGATAACTGGGTTATGAATGGTGTCTTTCTGACCTCAGCTGAATTCCAAGAAAGCATTCATAAACTGGAAGGATTCTCTGCTTTCCATATGAAGCATGCAGAGAAGCGTTACACTTTGCTAGAAAATGATGTAGCCATCAGATAGTTAAATATCATTTATATGATTTCGAAAAAAAAAATGCTTAATCCTTTAAATAATCCTTTAAATGTCAGATTAGGTGTACATGACATGGTTCGGATCCCACTATTAAATCAGTGGCGAGTTTTCCTATGACCTCGCTGTCTGTTGTGTTTTTGCCCAGTCAGCATTCTGACACACTCATTCTCCATCTGAACACTGGAGTGAACTGAAGGGTCTAGGCCAGCGAGATCGCTCTTTACTCAGATCGTCTTGATGAAGAGCCTATCTCGCCTGGATGCTCCCATAGATTAAATGCGTTTCGGCTTTGTGACCAGAAAAAAGGAGCGAAAATGTTTTTGCGGCTGCTTGTTGCCGCTTTTCTAGGGTGAAGTGATTTGTTGTGGTGCAGAATAATGTTTTTCAGCTCTTTTGTGTCGGCTCGTACAGCAAAATAACAGAGGGTGAGAATGCCTTGCTAAAAATTCCGCCAGTCAACAATAAGAACATGCAAGATTGCGTTCTCGCGAGCTGTGTACTTCCAGCAGGAAGAACGGCTGCCAAAGCAGCAACTGAAGAGCTTTTGTCTAGTAATTGTATTCCTCCTCAAGCTCTTTCCCCATTATGTTATAGATTTTCTCTGTGGGATGTGGTAGAAGAGCAGCACACGAAACACTTCCCCATGGACAGATTATGTGCTACAATGGTGTTAAGGTCCATTGTTGCAAAGATGACTAATAGCATTACAGAAGCCGCAAATCTGATGGGGTCTTGTGCTCGCCTGTGCTCAGAATAACCTGACAGAAATTCCAATGCATATCTACAGCGCCGGCATTAATTTGTAGGAGCAAGGCTTTCTGCGGCTGTGTTTACCAGCTTCATATTGCCGTACGTGCACGCGTTTAATTTTGTTCCCAGTGGCATTAAAGCTGCAGCGCGCGATGTACAGGACAGAGCAGTGAGACCATGATTGATTGCTCACTAATCCAGTTTTTATCCTCACCTGCAGTGCTGTGGGTTGCAGTTTTGGCACTGATCCTGACAGTTTAAAAGTGAACCAGTATTTTCACTAACAAGGGTTTCACACAGTTCCAAAACATGGGGGCACACCAACCCATGGGCAATAAATTACTCTCATGCATAGCTCCTGTATTTCTCTCAGCGGTGTGTGCCTGAGTCTGAGTCGAGCACATGCTGAATGCAGTGGCACAGCTGCCTGCTCCACATCCTACGCCCGCGCTTCACTGAGCAGCTCCTGCAGAAGATCTCTGCATGTTGCACAGTGTCATAACTCAGTGACTGATGTCTATATCTAAAGCCATTCTCAGTCTGTAAACCTGCCACTCAGCAAGTCCGTCTGATGGCGTTTTTTTAAACTATGCATAAAAGATTACATCAAAGATCATTCATTTTGATTGAACTCGATATGCTTATGCCAGCTAAACAGTGGCACCCGATCAGTAACAGGATCTTCGGGCATCATAAAATATGTGTACGTACTGTAATACATCGTGTTGTGAAGGCCCGGTTTCTTTGGCCCGTTCTGATTATTAAACATAGTCGACTATTTTCATTAGCTGTAGGTTCTGCAAGCTCGACTAACTTTATTTGCTTAATTTAATATACTAAAGAATCAATTCATTATAGAGACGTACGAGCTTTGTGTTTTATTTCCATGCCGAAAGGCACTCTGCGATGGAACGAGCGCAGCAGCTGAGCCAATGAAGATGAAAGGGAGATTCAATAAACATGCAGTCAGAATATGATTAAGAGCTAAATTAGAGTGGATACTAGCACACATAAATATTAAGTATTATTGCCATGGTAGTAATAAATCGCACACTTGATTGTACACTTGAAGTATAACATCATGAGCAAAAAATATTCAATGTCTAAATCATTATTTTTTTATCTAACTGTGCCTAAAATGCTCAAAAAAGATTTGCAAGCGTGCGTCATGAAGGGTATGTTGGCTTTTGTAAAAAGTACGCAACAGCAAGTTTGAAAACGTAACAACAAACCAAAAAGATGAGACAAATTCAGGAAAATTAGCACTGATTCAAAAGCGTCATGTAACATTGCTGACTGGACATGGCATACACAGTATCTAGTATAAGCAAGCCTGTATTTTTCAGTCTGTTATCATGTCAGTGTAGCGAAAAACAATTTAAGGGTCGTGTAACACACAGTTGTTTGTGTTAGTGTTGTTGTAGAAGGTGTTTCAAAAAGATGGACCCTATTTGAACCAGGAACCAGGAACCTCCCATGAATGAAACCCTTACCACTCGAAAGGGCAGGAGAGTTTCAAAATGTTTCCCGCTAGTGCTAGATGCCTCTCCTAGCACACAAACAGCCCCTAGCTTCAGTCAGTCACAAGATGGCGGCCCCGCAGCACAAGGCGTTTGGCGTTCTGCAATTCAGCAAGACTGAATCGGTAATTGCGGTGCAGTGTTACATTTCAACGACGTTTTGACATTGATCCCCGATGCCAAAGAGCATTATTCGTTGGTACCGACAATTTGAGGAAGCAGGCTGTTTATGTAAAGGGAAGAGCACAGGGTGACCATGTACATAGAGCTTTTATAAAATGGTTACCAAAACTCGATAACTCATTAAACCGACATGGTGAGATATAGTGCTTTGAAATCAGGTCCGTCTTTTTGAAGCCCTGTACCGAGGAGTAATTCTTTCTTGTGAATAAGCCAGCTTCTTTTAGGCAGGTTTCCAGCATTCACATGCTTATTTTAATGTCATTAACAGCATGTCTAATTGCATGATATGAATGCCCTTTCAGGCTGATGTACCCTTTTGCCAATCAGCCATGAGCCTGTGATGTTCAATAAGGGCTTTTGTTTGTGTTTTGATTTGATGTGTTGATGCGGTTTTGAATCTGCGGTTGCGTTTTGGGTTTGTTAATGTGTTTTTTTCACTCACTGGTCACCTATTAACAAAAAAGCTGATTCAGCTAACCACTGTGATCTATTAGTGCTTCGCATTAAACTTCAGGTCCTCCTGTTCTTGTGAGCCCATGGAGAGAGGCTGTCTCCCATTTGTGTTGATTTCTACCATAATGAATGTGCGCTGCTTTCTGGTTACACGCTCACCTGAGGCTCTGCAGAACTCTGTACGGTTCCAGCATGTTGAGAAGGCCAGGCTTCTCAGGAAGTAATCAGCAGGAACATTAGGAGCCTGAGACTGGCGTTCCTTGCAGACTAATCCACCCACGCCACCTGACACAACCAAAGCCTGCAAGGGGGAAAAAAAAAAGCCTGATTGTGACCATTTTGTCTGATTATTTATGTGTCATTATGATAATGGAGGTAGCACAAGTTAGTTTAGCACAATCTGATGATTATACGGATTATACCTGGCTCTAGGCTCAGAGGGATTGGGCTTCTTGCTGAACCGGTCTGCAGAAAAGTCGTCCTCCTACAGGAGCAGCGCTCCAGAGGATTGGGAATGTACAATACTTGTAAGAGATGTACCTTTTTTTTTTTTTTTTTTTCTAAATAAACAGCCTGAAAAGCTCTTCTGAAAGCCAGGTAAAGTATTGATTTTTTTTGGAGTGTTGATTTTTTTTTTTTAGTGTTGAGGCAGGGTTATATAATCTCCGTCCCTGTATTTAATGCATAATTCTTTATTTAAATTTGGATATATTTGGATAGAATGGACTGACCTGACCATCAAACTCGATTCAAAAGGAATTGTAATTAAACACCATTCACAAATTCCTTTCATTGGAATAAGAGCTCAATTTGAATAATGGTGCATTAAGAAAAGGATTCAGGCTAAACACTTGAAATAGTGAATATAATGGTTATTCATGTGTACACTGGTATATGATTCAGTACAAATCCGGCTTTTATGGTTATTATCATCTACTCAAGGCAAACAGAATGCGCTTATATTTCCATTTCAGTCTTTGTACGGGTGTACGGACTTCCTCTCGTAAAGCCTCTCTTTTGACTGCAGCACACTCTCCTAATTTAAGTAAAGATCTTGGCAGCCAGCCTGTCAGCCAGACCTCTGTGTGAGCCATCAGTTCCGTCCAAACACAACGTCTCCCGAGAACTTGCTTTTGTGTGGTGTTTGTCCTTTTATAGTTGTAGGGCAAACAAAGCTGAATGCTTTCCCAAACTGCGACCGAATGATTTAGTTGAGGTAATAACAGCTTATGAGATTTTTGTGCTGTGCGTCTGATCACTTTCATTTTGAATGCGTTTGCATGAAAGGAGGGTAAATGAATGATTACAAAATAACGCATCATTATGAGAAGTCGATTATTTAACATGATATCATTGCCTCCAGTTAAAAAATAAATAAATAGATCGATAAATAGATTATTTAAATAGAAGCTTCGATTAGATATACGGATGTGGTTGAAGGTTAATCATTCTCTACGTTTTACACAGTAACACAGTATATTCACATGTTGTGACATTAGTTATGACCTTGAATTCAGTGACTTATTAATTTGGGATTATATTGCATGTTGTGTTTGCAAATTAGCCTTCTTGTCCTCTACAGAAAAGCAGTGAAAAAGAAAATTACCTGTTTAATTACAAATTGCTCAAGAATGGCATCAAATTCCACGAAAACAAACCATGACAGAAAATAAAAATGGCGAAGTGTGATTATTGAATGCAGCATGCATATCAGTGGATATATTTTTGCAGTGGTCATGGATTCGTTTAGCCAAAAAATCATTTGCGAAGGCGCTGAAAGTTCTACCTAGTAACCGGATAATGCCTGAAAAGACAAGTAACATTTAATAGCAATCCAAAGGTCCATACAAAAAAGGTTTCTGTCGCCATCTTCTTGTGGACTTTTTCCTTCCAATCAAAATGACACTTTTTCTAAC
Organism: Leptodoras oyakawai; assembly: GCA_024363135.1. Classification (NCBI taxonomy): domain Eukaryota; kingdom Metazoa; phylum Chordata; class Actinopteri; order Siluriformes; family Doradidae; genus Leptodoras; species Leptodoras oyakawai. The sequence goes on from JANCOA010000040.1 coordinate 7,556,683, forward strand.
GTCCAAGAGTGCATTGGAAAGAACATGTCAGGCATTGATTGTGAAGCAAAATGTGGTGGATGATTGATATAGCGTTATAGCCATTCTATCAGAGATGCTGTCCTCTGCAGCCACTCCTGCAGATCAATAGGGCTTTTTACTGTCAGACATTCTTGGGTAATTGAATGAATGAATGAACCAGTCTGACTTCAGAAGCAGACACAGCAGGTCCTTGGAGAGAGTCATGGCATGGCTTGTTCAATGTTCAATGCACAGAAAAATTATATATATATATATATATATAAAACGTAAAAACGTATGTGTATATGTGTATACACCAAAGTACAACCAGTTACCAGTTAATATTATACATATATAATTATATAGAATTACTATTTCTATATATATATAGAACTATATATAATTACTATTTATATATAGTTGTATATTATAATATTATATATATGTATATATACACTATATATATGTACTGTATGTATATGTAATTATCCTATGTATACAGTATATATTACCGCTGTCAAATTAACACATTAACGAACGCGCTAATGTATTAAAGAATTGACTGTGATTAAAAACATTAACGCCACTAAAAACTGTAACACAAATTAAAAAATTAGTTAAATTACGCAAACCAGCAGTGCAGTCAATGAACACAAACATTCATAAATTGCCTGTTACGTTACTCATTTTAGACTGCATTCCGATCGCAAGAATCCCGAAGCTGTATCCCTGCTCCCTACACACTGCACAGGGTACAGAATCCCAAGGGCTGTTCATAGGGAACTCTATAGGCTCTATTTGGAACATGCTGCAACGTCATCAACAGCGGATAGCAGTCTACATTACAGCACTAGGCTGTTTTTAGGATAGTAAATTGAACAACACTGTTTGTACGCTGTTTGTACACTGTCAGCACTTTGGAAATAAATGTGATGAAACGTCTATGAACTGTAGCTGATGTATTTTAACTTTTTAAATGTATGTTTTGTGGGTCGTTTGACTTCTCGTGCACAGTGCTCTGATCTCTTGTGTTCAGTGTTAAGATCTCTGAGCTCGTTAGCTGTCATAAACATTGCTAAAGATTGAAAGGAACAATGGAGAAGGAAGACGTTGTAGCTCTTTTTGAGTTGCTGTATTTTTGTATCTTAGATCAGTTTAATGTTGACAGAGACGACAAAGGCGAAGGATCCGAATAACACATACTCCTATATACTTTTTAAATGTTATTATTTTTTTATATATATATTTTTTATTTCCTTTACTTGAACTGGAATTCTTATTATAACATTGTAATACTGTAACTCTGTCCCCAATTAATAATAAAAAATAATAATAATAAAAAAACGCAAACTCCTTCCCTTCCATTGCAGGTTTCTGAGGTAAAATCGAATCAGCCAATCATGTAGCAGCAGCACAACAGAACGGTGAAGTGATATACCCATGTTCACTAGCTGCCTACACACTCTGCAGATCCCTTTAAATGAACAAAAATGAAAAGACATCATCTTTAGTATTTCAATTAAATCAAATAAAGTCAAGAGAATAATGAGGCGACATTCAACAGTCATTTCTGACCAGTGATAAACGGCAACAACATTTTCAATGGCCCTACAATGCCTCGCTGCATGTAAAACACAAATCAAAATGTGCATTAACACAGAGATTAACAGTGAGAAAAACCTTTACCATGTGACCTGTGACCATATATACAGGGGTTAGGCAATGAAACTGAAACACCTGTCATTTTAGACCACAATAATGTATTAGTATGGTGTAGGGCCTCCTTTTGCGGCCAAT
>JANCOA010000040.1:7844889-7855780 GCA_024363135.1 Leptodoras oyakawai
GTTTCTTAACTCATGAGTGTGAATCCAAGAAGAGAGGAGAGGAGAGGAGAGGAGAAGAGAAGAGAAGAGAGGAGAGGAGAAGAGAAGAGAGGAGAAGAGAAGAGAAGAGAGGAGAGGAGAGAGGAGAAGAGAGGAGAAGAGAAGAGAAGAGAGGAGGAGAGAGGACAAGAGAAGAGAAGAGAGGACAAGAGAAGAGAAGAGAGGACAAGAGAAGAGAAGAGAGGAGAAGAGAGGAGAAGAGAAGAGAGGAAAGGAGAGGAGAGGAGAGAGGGCTCATAACTTTTATTCTATCCCCGTATAAATATAGTGTCCCTCTGAGGCTACCCATTTATGGAGGTCTGCACAAAACCAGCCTTCATCACCTACGTCTAAACTGCGTCAGCTGCTCATCAACTCAGGCCTCTGACTGTGAGCTTTCACTTCGTATTAGTCTCTTACGCCATCAACGTACCAGTGCGATCCGGGGGCTACGTCTACACACGAGCTACAAACCAGGCTTCATTTAAACCCATAAGAAACATTTTAGACCTAAAGCTATGCGTGCACTTGTGGTGGTTTTTAATGAAGGGCGTGACTAATAAATCATGGCATGACTAAGAACTCAAACTTCTTACTGAGAACGTCATTGCTATGAGACTTCATGGTCATGGAACAGGAGGTATTATTAAAGCAACAGAAATCATAGATGCCATTACATACAGTACAGAAGAGCTGCGGACAAAACGTGCATGAACTCCTGGAGTTTATTCAAGTTTATTAGTTTCATCACAATTTCGGACTCTGATAAAAACAAAAAAACAGACAGAACGGCTATTAAGCAAGAGGAACTACTAAACAATACCTACCATGAGTTTCTGATTGAAAAGCTTTGTATTAAATGGGGATCGTTTCAATAAAATGAAAGCCATGAACATTTCTCAATTCACTTATACTTCTTGCTTACTTGTGAGCAAATTGCTTGGACTTTAACCAAAATACTACAGGGAGCAGAATAATATATTTCGTTCAACTTATGCTTACTTCTAACACTTAAATATCTAAGTGAAAACAGATAAATCTAATTTAAAAAAGTGCATTTATTAATGAATTGCCAGGATTATTATTTCTTTTTAAAAGGTGAAGTAAAATGAGAAAACTATACAGTAAAGCTCAGGCTTTGACCGTTTTTAGCTGCTGCCAAAACAGGGAAATAATGTACTTTAGCCAATGTTTCGGTAACACAGAACCTGGAACAAGGAAACAGAGTTAAGGTCAAATTCAAAAGTTCAGTACCAGCTGCTCCAAGAAGAACCATCACACATTCAGGCTTAATCCATCAAAACCACATAAACTTAGACAAAGGCAATGAAATAATCCTTAAACTCATTTTACATGAACATATAAAGAGGACATCAACGATTGGGATGATCCTTACAAACTCTTCATAAAAGAACGGACTACTGTGCTGAGACTGAAACCCTTTTAAACGTCTCAGACTGAAATGTGAGAGATTTTAGAATGTAAAGATGCCAAGTGCAGTTTGATAATGAATTCAATTTTGGCTTATATACAAACCAAACCATAGTCAAGTTAGCATAAAATACAAAATTTACAACCAGCTAACTTTTCTCTACAAAAGTGGGGCTTTAAACAAGCCTATACATGTATGTGGCTGCATTCTAAACCGTCTTGTCAAAAATGAACTGGTGCCAGTTTCTGACCAGTGTTAAAACACATCAAATGTTTTAGTGTATAAATGTTGATCTCTACAGCCCTGAGCCTGCCATCATCAACATGACCTTATAACTGCACCTGAAATGTTAAACAGAATTAGAGGTTGTAGGGCACAAAGAGACAGCCATTTATTAGCTTTAAAAAGGATAGCTAAGAGCAGGAGGCAAAACTGAGCTTCTTGGCTGTTCGTCTAACAGAACCAAATCCTCTACATCCCGACCGTGGAACCTCCGACGGGAGATCTTCACCGTCACCTTCCGGCCCTGAAATACTTTAAGGGCCTCCTTTGAGGCCATGGCCCTCGCTGCACGTTCGTCGCGGCCGTATCCTGTGCCCATGTAGACAGTGTGGCAGCGCAGTTCACACACCTGGCCCTCTCTCTGGGTGCAGCCGGCAGGCAGGTCAGGAATGTCTTTGAGAGGCACAAATGCACAACTAAGACTGGCCTTGCACGACTCCACACAGGTGCGCAGGATCTCAAAGTGATCCAGGTTGGGTCCAAAGCCTCCTGCAGACACCAGTTTCCAGGCGACTGTTTTATAAAGGCGGTTAAAGAAGGGCTGATGTTCTGCAGGGGCCTCAGGTAGGGGACCCGATTTGACAGCAGCAGTGTTCGGACAATCCGCATTTTGTTCTCCGCCTTTACTGTCAGAGTCGTTAGGAACGGTTTTGTTTCTCTTAACACAGCTCTCAGCATCCACGGCTGCACATAAGGTGGAAATAGAAGTCAAAAGCACTCATAATCAGTGATTCTGAATGTTGTGATTATCTTAATTTAATTAAAAGATCCAAAATCGGTGTAAAGAAGTATTGACCTAAAGGCGAGTACATGTTTGTTTGTGGCCAAAATAATTACTCGACTATATTAATTTACCATTTATTTATTTATTTATTTTCTACATTACACCACTCCAGACATTTCTGTATTAATAAAACTAAACCATACGTTAAAAGTCTGGCCAAATTGACTCGGGTTAAAATAATGGACGATGCTTCAAATTCTTTCTTGAATATGTGTGAACAAATCAAATTGCTCTACAGTTGGAGAGGATGACCCCTAAGATTACTGCATTCTCACACCTGAAGGAGACGGCCTCTTTCCTTTTCCTACGAGCTCATCTTTTGTCTTTTGAAGAGGATCATTGTTCGCACCGATTCCTTCTGACATCTCTTTCACCTTGTCCATCACAGGTTGGGGATAGCTACAATAAAAGCACAAGATCGAAGTCAAAATGGAAAAAAACCACAGGTATGCGAGTAAACATATCAATCAGGACAGAACACGTACCGACAGCCTAGGAACGTCTGGTTGGCCCAAACCTTGGACAGAGAAAGAAGCCTGTCCAGACTGGGAGTTGTGATGCCTGGCTGGATGGTAGGAAACACCTCCATATTGCGCAGAACGAACTCTCGCCTGGCACACCAGTGCTTATTTGTCTCTGAGAGCTCTCTTAAGGATTCCACCCACTGTGCCAGATGAGGGTTTTGCTGAAGGTACTCAGAAACAACATCCTGTCCACTCCCCTCTGCCATCACTAGAAAAAGACAACTGAGCAATCAAAAACATGAGATTAGTTCTTCTGTCATTGCAGCTATTACACTACAAAACAAACACGTCTTAACGCACGTTTCCACTAACATTATTATGTTTTTTTTGGTTATTTTTTCCTTAACTACTAAGTTTCACTGCCCTTCTCAATTAAATAATTAAGTAGTTATCCAGCATGTTTAGAGCTGGGCGGATTATCTCTCAAAAATACACACAATTAGTTTGCTGTAGTTTGGGTAATATTACCAATATGTTACTAGAATATAACAATCTGCTAACATGCCATTTATCTACTACAGTAACGCGTAATATAAATTCAAGCTCGATCCCTTTATGTGTAAATATCAATCGAAATAAATCGTTAGCCACGTTTATCATTATAACATATTAGCCGGACTGAAGACCTGGCTAGCCGTCCACCACTATAGTCATCACTTGCATCATGTAATTAATATACAGTAGTTCAATGCTTGCAGTAGGATATAAATCCCGAAAAAGATGCTAATACGATGCTAACCTTTAAAAAGTTTCTTTCACCGATTCTACATAACCAGATAACATTAGTCAGGTACCGCTAGCAACATCAACAAAATAAAGCAACTTCCGTGTACGTCATTCGAGTGCGCCTGCGAATGTAGTGTAAGGGATGTCGAGGACGTCATCATAATGCGTCGCATGTATTTGGCGGTGTTTATGATAGGAAGGCGTTAGCGGGTCGATGGATATTGTGTTGTTAGGAAGTCTTTTGCGCTAAAGGTTGCTGTAACGATGATCCACGAGTTGCTGCTGGCTTTAAGCGGCTATCCTGGGACCATAATTACATGGAATAAACGAAATGGTTTACAGGTATAATGTGATGCTAGTTTTAATTCATTGATCTACACGCATGGGGTGTAATATTTTGCAGAATAATTATTTCATAGCAATCAAATAGCATGGTGTAGTTAATTGTGATGTGATGTTTTAGCTACCTATATAAATCCCAATTGATCACCATTGAAAGTTTCTTACACTTTACACAGCGCTCTATATGTCCCACATGAAGTCACTTGGAGTTGTGTGTTGCTTGTTGCAGGTGTCCCAGGATCTTCCCTTCCTCCATCCCAGTGAAACCAGTGTCCTGAACCGGCTGTGTAAGATGGGCACAGACTATGTGCGGTTCACAGAGTTCATAGAGCAACACACGGGTCATGTCCACCAGCAGGTAGGCTCACTTTTTATTATCAGAGTCTTGCAGCTTAAGTATAGATCCTGTATAGATCTTAATACAATTTTAATACAAATGCTGATATCAGAGGTACCTGCTACTGATCTGACCCTCTTACTGACTCAATCATCTTATTGTTTAATTATGCACAGCATCAGAAGCGTGTTACATGCGAGTTAACACGACATAATGTCATACATGGCTGGATTGGAAAAAAATATATATAGCCATTCAAGCCTGATACCTGTAATCAGTATCTGATGGCTTCTATCTAGTTCAAAAGGACCACACAGATTTCTCTGTCTCTCTTTTGTATCCAGGAGCACCACTCGAGCCAGCCATGCCAAAGTGGATTGCATGGGATATACCTAAGAGCTTTCTGTACTGGCCTGCATTCCATGTTGCAGCCTTACAGACAAGCTTTACTTGATCTTGAACAAGAGGTGTGACATAATTTGAAAGGAAAATATTATATACTGTTCAATTGTCATTCATTTGTAATATGAGTATGACTTCTATGAGTAAGACTGAAATCCCATCCTTTTAAATATTTTTGCAGTTTCTCGGTGATCCACATCTCTCCATTTCCCATGTAAACTACAAGCTGGAACAGGTAGTGGACATTCCATTTGAACGCTTCACTCAGATTTTGTTAAATGAAATGACGATCACACTGATCACACGCTCTTTTTTTGTGGTCTTTCCTACTAATCAGTTTCAGTTGCTGTTCCCCTCTGTAATGGTTGTTGTGGAGACCATCAAATCTCAAAAGGTTCATGGCATTGTGCTTTCCACAAACTAACATAAGTAATTACAAGAGAATGTGAATGAAATATGATAAATTACAACTTTTTCTTTGGTCTGATCAGATCCATGGCTGTCAGATTCTGGAGACTGTTTACAAGCACAGCTGTGGAGGACTGCCACCTGTTCGGATGGCCTTGGAAAAGTGAGTGGCTTACGTACACAATCAAATATCATTACACACTGCCTTCAGTCATAGATTGGAACCCAGTAATTACATTTGGGCATGAGTTAAATCAGTCTAGAGGCTTCTGAACTCACTTGGTTTTTGTGTGGCATGATTGATGCTGTCAAAAAAGGTGTGTTGTTTCTAGTTTGATTCAATGGGTTGTCTTGCTTGAGCAGGATTCTTGCAGTGTGCCATGGAGTGATGTATAAGCAGCTGGCTGCATGGATGCTGCATGGCCTGCTCTTGGACCAGAGTGAGGAGTTCTTCGTGAGGCAGGGCCCCAGCGCAGGAGGAGGTGCAGCAGCACAGGAGGAAGAGGAGGAAGACCTTGGCATTGGAGGTCTGAGTGGGAAACAACTTAGAGAGCTGCAAGACTTGGTGAGAAATTGCTCTGCCTCACTTTAAATTAAATAGGGCTGTATAGCTCTGCCTCCACAATGACATGATGCATATCTAAATATGTGATTAACATGAATGCTGATGATATGGTACAATATTTTAAAGAGATGGTTTAACACAACATAAGCAGATACTGTGGCAATCACTACTATAGACACCACAAAGAGCTCTGGAATTGGGAGCAAATGTTTCTGAGCAGCACCAAGGCCACGCCTACTTGACTGGCCCTGAGCAGCACCAAGGCCACGCCTACTTTACTGGACATAGGCAGCACCAAGGCCACGCCTACTTGACTGGCCCTGAGCAGCACCAAGGCCACGCCTACTTTACTGGACATAGGGAGCACCAAGGCCACGCCTACTTTACAGATGCATGGACAGGAAAAGAAAAAAGAAATCCACAATGGCAAAAGAAATGAGTTTGTAAACAGAAATACCAATATTGCCTCACTTACATTTTTCCTGACAGTCTAGCTTGATAAATCTTGAGACCTGTACACTGTTTTGAATTGCTGAATCTTTCTACTTCTGACATAAATCTGTTTTCCTGGCATGATTCATTCATAACACATGGATTTTAAAAGCCTATGAGCTGTGTGCAATCTAACAGCTCATTATAATTTCAGGGAAAAATCAGGGAAAGCAAGCAAGTTCATGTGTGGGTAGATTATTAGAAACTCTTAATTATATAGATATATATCTATAATGAATAAATGATCTCATAAAACTGAGCCCTGTCACTTTTTCTAACATTCTGTTAAAAGACATTCCTGTAGTCGACACTTATGATGAAGTGTCTCATTTTGAAATGTCAGGGAATGTAAACAGAGCGCCAGCCCAGAAATGACATCAATGCCCAAATCCTTTTTCCTAATGAAATACAAATAGCAAAAAAGAATATATTTTCTAATATTTTGCTGAAGATTTTGCATGTTCCTGGCTTGTAGGATGCTTTGAGCTTTTCTGGTGTTCTTCCTCTACAGAGACTGATCGAAGAAGAGAACATGCTCGCCCCGTCCCTGCAGCAGTTCTCTCTGCGGGTCGAGATGCTTCCCTCATACATTCCTGTCCGAGTGGCTGAAAAAATCCTCTTTGTCGGGGAATCGGTCCAAATGTTTGAGAACCACAACCAGAGTCCCTCCAGAGCTGGTAAGACTACAGTAGATACATGATGTTCTCTTTGAGTCCATATAATAGTATAATCCTTGATCTGCTTTATTCTAATTCAGGTTCCATACTGAAACACCAAGAGGACACATTTGCTGCGGAGCTCCACAGACTCAAACAGCAGCCGCTTTTCAGCCTGGTGGACTTCGAGAATGTAATCGATGGAATTCGAAGCACAGTTGCTGAGGTTGGTTATGTGGCACAGTGTTGTTGTTTTTAAATGCACACAATAACTCCTAGTAACCTTCTCTTTCGGTTTATAGCATCTTTGGACTTTGATGGTGGAAGAATCTGATCTTTTGGGTCAGCTCAAGGTAAAGAGGAGGGTATATTATAAACAGTCATGCTATACTGTATATATTATAGTCATGTTAGAACTTCAGTCTTGTATACTGTAATGAAGTGTCATGGGAATGTCTTAATGTCTAAATATTGTGACATCATCCCCTCCGTCCCGTAGATCATAAAGGATTTTTATTTGTTGGGGCGTGGTGAACTCTATCAAGCCTTCATTGACCTTGCCCAGCACATGCTGAAGACCCCACCCTCTGCTGTGACGGAACACGGTGTGTATGATATGAGCAGGCCAGGACCTCTCATAAATTGTGCTTCCAACTTGATTTATAATTGTTATTTATGACAAAAAAGATCGCGTAGTAATCATTTAGAAACCATCTCTGCTGTTATAATCACTCCAACACTTTTTTTTTCCAGATGTGAATGTGGCCTTTCAGCAAGCTGCTCACAAAGTTCTGCTTGATGACGACAACCTGTTACCCCTCTTGCATCTCACTATTGACTATCAAGGGAAAGACACTAAAGGTACTAGTCATCACCTTTGAATGTTTTTCGTTTATTGTCAGTTTGGAACAGCTGCTGGCTGAGAAGCAACTCCATTATATATTTAAGAGATGTATTTGCAAAACGTGCTGTATGGGCCACTGGAAATGCCTTATTTTTTTAACCAAACCGTGGATGTTTGGTTAAAGGAGTATAGCACCACCTAGTGGTTAGTAGTGGCTATCAGATTTCTAATGTTCAGAATTGAATTCTTAGAGTTAATTAAAAAGACTTAATCATTTGAGGAGGTAATGGTCTGATTATAAAATGATTTCTAGTATAAATGGAGGGTTGAGTTCTTTAATTGTTGGTGAAAGGTATAGCTGAACTTCCCAAGTATCCCAAAAGCCATTTGCATGGCACTTATGTGAGTAATATTAAATTGATGATGTCCTTGTTTCATGCAAACGACCTTGCATTTTACAAAAGTATGTCACTTAATATCATACCATATAACGTTTATCCAAATGTGTTACTTGTGATAATGAAACAAGATCGAGACTTATGTAGACTAAAATGTAACACCATGCTCATCTGAATCAAGCTGACCCTGTCTGTAGAAAAACTCCAATCCCGATCCATTTAAAGCGCATTCTTTTAATGCGAACGTTATGTCCGTGTTTTATAGAGGCATCTGGGGCTCGAGAAGGCACCACACCTCCTCAGGATTCTTCTCCTCGAGAGCCTCCGTCGACAGGCTGGGCTGCACTGGGACTGGCCTACAAAGTGCAATGGCCCCTGCACATTCTCTTCACTCCTGCTGTGCTGGAAAAGTAAATCGTGCTGACATGCATAGAGTACCTGGCATTGATTCACTCTATCCAGACCACATCACAGTGTGGTGTATTTCTTTTCCCAAAAAAAGCTGATTCAGCTCTGACTGACCTGCGATATGTCCGACATCCAAAGCCCCGGTACAATTCGGTTCACCTTACGTTTAATTGTATTTCTGCTCCTCTTTAGGTATAACGTAGTGTTTCGATACCTGCTCAGTGTGCGGCGGGTGCAGTCAGAGCTGCAGCACTGCTGGGCCCTGCAGATGCAGCGCAAACACTTAAAGTCTAACAAGACCGACGCAGTCAAATGGAGGCTGCGCAACCACATGGCGTTCCTTGTAGATAACCTGCAGTATTACCTACAGGTACTTTTTTTTTTTTTTAAATATAACTTACAAATGATTCTCAGTACTAATTATCAATAAATATTTATTCATCTCCTATTCAGGTGGATGTCTTGGAGTCACAGTTTTCGCAGCTTTTGCAGCAGATCAACTCGACACGAGACTTTGAGAGCATCCGTCTGGCTCACGACCATTTCCTCAGTAATCTCTTAGCCCAGTCCTTCATCCTGCTCAAGCCAGTAAGTCTGTAAAAGCCTCTCATGTTTATTATCACCTTCTCACTCATTATTATTATTCTTCAGTAACTACACTGAAACATTGCGAGTGTGAAGAATATAAGTCTGGACCTGATTCTGCTTCAATAGTTACTCACATTCATATAAATAAAAATCCCTGAAATTGACTTTTCTAGGTGTTTCATTGTTTAAATGAGATTCTGGATCTCTGTCACAATTTCTGCTTGCTGGTGAGTCAGAACCTGGGGCCGCTAGACGAGAGAGGATCGGCTCAGCTGGATATTATGGTGAAGGTCAGTCCACTCGGTCTACTGTACGTGTTAGGAGTTGACCTAATATGCTGAAAAGTTCACCTTATAGTTATTACGGTAGTATTTTTGGAAAGTGGCCCAAGTATTTGCGACTTCTCAGTATTATAGACGTATTATGAAAAGTGCAAGAGATTTTAAATAAGCTGCTCATTTTTAACTCGACTCCAAGGCTTTTTTGTTTATTCTGGAGAACTGCCAGGCCACTACCACTAGGCATCTCGAAAGCAAAACCTGTTGATCCACAAATTACAGAGGGACATGCAACAGCTCTGCATTCTAGTGAATATAGGATGAATATAAATAGAGGCAGAGCAAAGAAAGTCTGTAATCCTCGAGACAGTGAGGGACGCTTAATGGAAGCTTGCTTTTGTGTGGGCTGGCTGGAGTGTCTACTGTGTGTACCGTGTAAAAATAAATTGCCACTTGTGTAAAACAGGAACTCACAGATTTCAGCGTCTCGTTCTCCACGTCTCGAACAGGGTTTTAGCCGCCAGTCGTTCCTGCTCTTCAAGATCCTCTCCAGTGTGCGTAACCACCAAATCAATTCAGATCTGGCTCAGCTACTGCTGCGCCTGGACTACAACAAATACTACACCCAGTCTGGAGGCACACTGGGAAGGTACATATAATGAAGCTCACATACATTGTTTGTTAAATACAGCAATAGTAATACTTGTATTTCTTTTTGTCCGGCAGTTTTGGGCTCTGAAACAGAACTGGAGGATGCATTAACCTCAACGTCCAATGTGTAAATACTCCCCGGTGACACACTGCAAGATAGAACATGTCATTTGTATTCTGTGTATGACGTTTCTGTAACTTGTGTTATGCTTTAGTAAATACTGTTACCTGAATGATAAAAAATAAATCCAAGAAAAAAAAGGAGACACGCAGTTTATTATGTCAAAAACGGTTTTAAAACTATATACAGTATAAGCTGGCAGGTGCTAAAACAGTACAGGATGTTAAAAAAATACAGAAGAGACAGAGCCTAAGAAGAGTAATAATCATGGTGATATTCAGGCTCACTGTCGTAGGCCAGACGGTCTCCGCAGATCACACACTGAACCAGCCACTCCAGAGACACCACTGGAGTATTCGTGGCCTTCACACACTTCAGCACCTCAGCAGGACACGGAGACACGGACACCACCAGGTCTAACCCCTCTGCTGAAATATCTACAAACCAAGACAAAGGAAATGAGGTCAAAGGTCATGGTGACAGGTTAATTTCAAGTCAACAAGACCTAATATTGTAGGAATTATATATGTGTGTATACACACACACACACACACACACACAGGGGTTAGACAATGAAACTGAAACACCTGTCATTTTAGACCACAATAATGTATTAGTATGGTGTAGGGCCTCCT
>JANCOA010000040.1:7892941-7904597 GCA_024363135.1 Leptodoras oyakawai
ATATACAGTATAACATTAATATTTGATGAAGCATTTCTTTGCCTTTTGCAGGACAAATAATTCTGCAACACAAGAGTGATGTCCTTGAGACGGTTGTATTAGTGAATCCCTCCGTGGACAATATTGCTATAGAGGTAATGATGGTTTATACTAAAGGAAATTACAACCTGACTCTTATCTCACATCACTGCTACATAATATATTTTTGTTTTCAACCAGGTCAGAACACTCCTCTGTGAATCAGCTAAACACAAGTTATTGATCCTAAGCGGTCAGAGCACTGAACAAGGTGGTGACATCATCCTAAAAGGTGGAGTGTTTGACTGGAAGAATTTCTCTGACGTCATCACAAGTCAAAGAGTAAGTTTTTTTTTTTAACACGCTGCCGGAAACGGTTCATTCAGGAAAGATTAATTAGGTAAAGGTTACAAAAGAAATCGAATTGTAATGGATTACTTTTGCTGTTTCACCCTTTTCAGATTAAGAACTTCCTGAGCGAGTCAGATCCAGGTGAGCGAGCGTGTCTGACTGTGTCTTGGGAAGGAGAGGGGGCCTGGAGCTCCCTAGGTCTCAACCAGGAGCAGAACGTGCTGGACTACAGATTTAACCCTGACCCTGTGCTGCCCGAGATGGAGGGTGTTACAGAGTTTACAGAATATGTCTCTGAGACTGTGGATATTGCTTCCCCATTTGAGCTCCTGGAGCCACCCAGCTCAGGGGGATTTCTGAAATTGTCCAAACCATGCTGCTATATCTTCCCTGGAGGCAGAGGTGACTCAGCCCTGTTCGCAGTCAACGGCTTTAACATTTTGATTGATGGTGGTTCGGACCAGAAGTCTTGTTTCTGGAAACTGGTGCGACACTTGGATCGGATAGATTCCGTTCTGCTTACCCACATCGGAGCCGACAATCTCCCTGGGATAAACGGACTACTGAGGAGAAAGATTGCCGAGCAAGAAGATGACCATTCTCAAGGCTCAAACGCCTATGGAGAATGGATGAAGAACCTGATTTCACCTGAGCTCGGTGTGGTTTTCTTCAACGTTCCAGACAAGCTCAAGATGTCCGAATCAACTTTGAAAGTGAAAAGGAGCATTGAGGAGGCATCTCTTACGTTGCAGTACCTCAGCAAGCTGGGTATCAAACCTGAGCCTCTGCATCGAGTTGTTAGCAACACAATCGAGCCTGTCACCCTTTTTCACAAACTGGGTGTTGGCAGATTAGATATGTACATTCTAAACCCAGTCAAGGACAGTAAAGAAATGCAATTCTTCATGCAGAAGTGGGCAGGGAACAGTAAGGCTAAAACTGGCATCACCTTGGCCAATGGGAAAGAGGGAGAAATCTCTGTTCCGTACCTTACATCAATAACAGCCCTTGTTGTCTGGGTTCCTGCCAGCACTACTGAAAAGATAGTGAGGGTACTGTTTCCTGGAAATGCACCACAGAACAAAATTTTTGAGGGACTGGAAAAGCTAAGGCATCTTGATTTCTTGCGTTATCCAGTTGCTACTCAGAAAGATATATCTGGGGGGCCCCCTTCAGTGATTAAACAGACAAAACTTAAGCCAAGGACCGATAGCAAGGAAAGCCTCAAGTCTTCATCCAAAATACTTCCCACTACTAAAGCAAGCAAGAAAGAGGCAAACGAGGACATTGAATCAAAAAGTGACTCGGTAAAAGAGGCTAAAACGGAAAAGAAGCCAAATAAATTGCAAGAGAGTGTTAAACCCCCTAAACCTGTGAAAGCCAGTGCAGAACCCAGTGACACAGCAAAGCAAGAGAAAAAGAAGTTGTTACGAGAGAAATCTCCTAAGAAACATGCCAAGATGTCTAAAATGGAAGAAAAGAAGGATAAAGAGAAGAAACAGGTAAAGAAAGAAAAGAAAGAAATAAAAAAGCAAGAATCCGTTAAGAAAAATGACAATAAGGAATCCAAAGTGAAGGACGAAAAGAAGACAGATTCAAGTAAGGCCGAATTAAGGAAGATCACCAAACCTGACTTGAAACCCTTCACCCCTGAGGTCAAAAAGACTCTTAACAAAGCAAAGGTTCAAACCAAACCAAAGACAGAAAAGACAAAAGCAGTCAAAGAGCGAGAGAACAGACCTGCGGCACAACAGGTTTCGAAAGAGATACAAGAAAATGACAGATCCCTTGTCTCCTCCCCAGAAGACCTTACTAAGGATTTTGAAGCACTGAGACGAGAAGAAGAGGCGCTTTCTGAGCTTGCAGAGAGCAAAGTGCTTTCAAATCTTCAATCTACAACTTTTCCTGAGATGAAAGTCACCCAGATTATGTCTCCAGATGAAGGAATACCCACTACTGACAATGAGACTGAATCCCCTCATGAGGAAAAACACATGTATGGAGAAAAGACAAACAAATCCCAAACAAAAACAGCAGACAAATTTGAGGATGAGGGTGCCGCTACAGAAGATGACTACGAGGAAGAATACAGTGCTAAGACCAAAACAACTAAAACTCCAGATCTCACAGAGAAGGCAGACGACAAAAAAGAAGTGGACATAAAGACGAGTGAAGAACTTGAAAAGAAACATAAAAAGAGTGACAGCGAGGAGGAAGAGGATGTTATTGAAAAAGCAGAGCTGGAGGAAGCAGAGGATATCGTTCATGAGGAAGAGTTGAAATATAAGACTGAAGAGGCAAAAAAAGAAAATATTAGTAAAGACTGGGACACCAAACAAATTGACACTAAAACTATCAAACCTGCTGGTGCCACTGAACACATCTCGTTCATCCAAGACGAAACCATCCCTGGGTATTCAGAGACCGAGCAGACCATCTCTGATGAGGAGATCCATGAAGAGACAGAAGACAGGATCCCACATCTCCGCTACGATGACGTCTCTGTCCCGGATCAGCCTGACTCTTTCTTCCATGGCATGAAAGACATAAAACCTCCAACCATATCTGTTGCACCTGATGTAACAGCAAAGATGAGCAGTGTTGGCCAAGATCCACCTTTATCTGCATATTCCATGAATATCATCGCAGCACCATTGGCTGAGGAAGAACATATATCCTCCGCCACTTCCATTACAGAGTATGATAAATTATCCTCTTTTGCAGCATCGGTTACCGAAGATCAGTCTATTGCATCCGTGACTGCACCTCCGACCGAGGAACTAGGAAAAAGCTCTTTGCAACTGGATAATGCGAACAGTGCGCAATCGTCCAGTCGTACAGAAGGAAAAGAATACCTGCATTCCGCTGGCACCATCTCTCCAACATCATCTTTAGAAGAAGACAAATGCTTCAAGTCACCTCCATCAGAAGAGTTCCAACCCACTGTTCCAGAGCCGGAAACGACTGGAAAACCCACCACTCAGCCACATGATGATGATGATGAAGATGAAGAAGAGGAGGAGGACCAGACACCTAACGTTGACATGCCTCTTGGTAAACTCCATGAGGGTTATGCATCAGCCACATTGCAGGAACAGCTTGATAAATGTCCCGCCTCAGTGGTACCTCTTTCCTCACCTGGAACACCGTCTGTCTTACAAGAAACGGATGAAAAGGGTCTTTCTCCAGATAAGTCCAAAACAGATGGTGTTGAGAAAGCACTTTCTTTTGCACCCTGTGTCTCCAGCACACCAGAGGCGAGTGGTGCTTCGGAACCGTCAGAGAGATGCGCAAGTCCAGACGATAGCACTATGAGAATGGCCTCACCTACGCAGTCAGGCCCTACCAGCATTGGCTATTCACCTACCGAGGAAAAGACACCAAAGTCTTTATTCATGGAGAAAGAGGACACAATGGACAAGGACACATATGATGTTCAAATGTTAACTAAAAATGAAACAGGTGTAGACAGCGATGCAAACAAAAAGACTGTTAAAATAATGGATGAAGAAGGTGACCCATTCAAAGGCGGTTTCTCCAGCACAAGGGCAACCTTTGATGATTCAGGTGAAGAAGATGACGTTGACGAAGAGGAAGAAGAGGAAGTAGAAGAAGAATATTTTGGAAAGGGAGATATTAAGACCTGTGTTAAAGCAAAATACAAAGAAGAGAGGGAGAGCACATTTCTTGATGAAGATGACACTTGTGAGCCGCAAGAGGCGAAGCTAATTAAAAATCAGAAGGAGGAAGCGGATAAGAAAGAAAAACCACAAGACATGACCTACTTAGAGAAACAACACAAGTCCCAGATGCTGAGCTCTGAAGAGGAAGAAGAGAGTGACGATGAAGAATGCACTTACTCCAGCATAAAAGGGCCTCAGGACAAGTTTGATTCGGTGTCAGCAGCCGATAAAAAAGTCACGTCATTCTCAGACATAGAGGACTCCACGGTGGCCTCCAAAAATGGCGATAAAAGTGTCCACTTCAACTTGTACTCCTTCTCGCAGACTGAAAAAGGTCCTAAAGAAGACCATTTGAGAGAAATAAGGCAGGATACACCTTATGTAGGGAAGAGCTTTACATATTCTGATGTATATGACAGTAAATCTAGTTCAATGGATTCCTACTCTCCTAATTTACCAAAAGACTACACTGATAAGTCTGATGACAGTAGTGACACTCTGAAAGAAACAGAGAAAAAAGATTCCATATATACCTTCATGGAAACAACAAAGATGTCAGATTTTGAGGAAGCTCAACTAAAGGATGTGTCATCATCATCATACAGTGAAACCAAAACTTCAAGCGTCGGATACATTTTGGATGAAAAATCTACGGATAAATTAACTGACGATAAACCAGAAACCAAGAAATCATCACAGCCATTCTCAGCAGAAGGAGACCTCTTTTCTGTTCAGTTTGACAAGTCTACCATTAGTGGAAAGACAGAAGTAAGTGCTACCCCATCAAGTGATCAACACGACCATGCCGCTTCTGGCTATTTGGCTGCAAAAAGCAGCATTTCTTTGGGAGCTCAGTCTTTCGGTGATGTGACAAGAGCAAGTGCACTAGATATGAAGATGTTAGCACATGGAGAGGATGACGACGACGATGATGATGATGTTGATGAAGATACTGATGAGGATGAGGATGATGATGATGTTTACAGGAGACGTGTCAGCGACAATGATATGGAAAAAGATACTAAATATGGCCCGGCCAAAGAATTAAGCCCATTATCTGGTGCCGCCAGCATAGTGCCACCTGAATTTAAGGAGGAAAAGAAGGACACCTCACAGGACTATAGTTTTGGCTCTGTCAGCTATGACAAACCCCCAGTTCCTACTCCTTTTGAACTCACAAAGAGTCCTCAGAAAAATGCTGAGGAACCTTTTGAGACGGGTAAAAAGGAAACATCGTCACCATTCTCTGGCAGCCACGTGACAGAATATTCTGGATATGAATATTCTTATGGTCAGGTGAAAACGTCTGTCCCGTCTAGTCATGTCCCTAACAAAGACGATAGCTATGGTCAGTCTTTCTTACCCCTGTCCACAAAACCGACTGAAGACAAATATTACCATGACGACAAAGACCTTGAGTTTGAAAAGCAAAAGACACCAGATATTTCAGCCAAAAAACCTGGAGAATCTGTCTCACCAGGCTTCAGTTATACAACTACATCAGCCACAGCATACTCCTCCTCTTCCTCTTACAGTCACTCCTCCTCTGCCTCTGCTTCTCTGTCGACTAGTCGCCAGTTTGGAGATGAGCTAGAAACTCCTGCAAGTGTCGGATACGAGTACTCACCCTTTAAAGATGAGCATTCGCCAGTAATAGATTCACCATTCTCCGGTTCTACTGGGCTGGTTAAAGATGAATATTTGGAGGTGTCCGAAAAGATGACGCCTGTCACCACCACAGCTGGGTCCACAACCAGCCTAGCAAGGTTTTCACCACTATCACCTTTTGAAGAGATCAAGCCCTTACCTTCTCATCCACTTACCTCTGCTGTAGACAAAAGAGAGGAACTTGCCAGCTCTGCAAGTAGTGCTTTGGTCAAGGACCCACAGGGTGCATGCTTTTACAAGCCAGATTGGGGGGCAGATACAGGTTTGCAGACTGAATACGGATCTACCCGACCGTACGATCTCCTTTCCGAGTCTGCTGAGAAGGACACTATGAAAAAAGACCTGTTTGGTGCTTCCTCGACACTTCATGCTGATTTACCCAAGAAACAATATTATGAAGACACTGAGAGTAGCGAAGAGGAGGAAGATTACATTTGTGAGTCTGAACAGGAGAAACTGCACTACCCAAGATCTCCGTTTACAGCTGAAGCAGACAAGAAGGATGATCCCTTTTCCGTAACGGAAAAACTGTCTTCTGCCAGTAAGCTAGGCACGTTTCCTTCTTCAATACCAACAACTACAAAACCAGATACTGCAAATGGTCCTGCAGAGGTCACCATGGCAGTACCAGAGGCGTTTGCTGACACCAGCAAGGTTACGTACAGCCTATCAAAAACTGAAGTGAAAAGTGAGCCATTTGAAGCCTGCAAAATAAGAAACCCATTTGAATGGGAGATGCAGCAGCAAAGAGGCATCTACCCAGGAGAATCGCCACCTCATTATCGTCATGAGGATGAGTATGATGAAGAAGAAGAAATGGAGCCTGAGCATCCACCTCGTCCTCTTTCCCTTTCCTCTGCCGATCAGTCTTTCCCATCGTCCTATTGTAAAGAAGATCCGAGCAAGCATGATGACTTGGATCCTCCTTCCAGTACATACATGGGTGCCAGGTCCTTCTCCTCTTCCCCAGGTTACTCTTCCTCTGAGTACAAACAGAGAAAGGGAGACACTTCACCATCATTTATCAATCCAAGCATTTGCCAGCTGTCCAGTGATGACGAAGATGAGGAACAAAGAAGCCAGGATGCAGATCAGCAGCAGCCATCAGGCAAGAAACGGCCCCACAACCAGCCGCAGCATAGTTACTACAGAGAGGACAGCGAATCACAGCGCCTCTCTGGAGCCATGGCTGCAGGGACTGGCCTCGCTGGAGAGGACACACCTCCAACCTCTGTCAGTGAATCACTGCCCTCACAGACAGATTCTGATGTTCCACCAGGAACAGAGGAGTGTCCTTCCATCACAGCAGAAGCAAATGCAGAATCTGATGAGGATGCAGATTATCTTCCTGTGGACAAATCATCTGGACCCTATGGTGGAAAGCACCATTCAACCTGGTCAGAGAAAAATCATGACCCACTGCCCTCACCGATGATGGATCCAGCCCCTTGCCCACCTCGTCCTGATGTCTGCATGGTAGACCCAGATGCTCTCTCCAGCCTTACTGACAAACCTTTAAAGAAGGACCCAAAAACAAAGAGCCTTCGCAAATCAGGTAAGTCAAGGTCTCCGGCCAGGAAAGCTGATGCCATTCGTAAGAGATCTCCATCAAAGGATTCTTCCCCTCGTACCACCTCTCTGAAAAAGAAGGACTTAGAGGATGATCTGTCCAAGTCAAGTCACAACACCGGCAAGGGCCTTGTCAATGGAATTAAAAGTATTTCAGGTATGATTTGGATATATTCACCTGCAGTTAAATATACATAAAGGTTTAAATAAGTTTAAGGCTTCCCTTGTATGATTTTTAACTGTTCATGCGCTTTGTTTTCAAAAGGATCAAACACTTCAAAATCCAGTTCTGCTGCACCCTCTGGTTCTCCAATCTTTGTGGACTTGGCCTACATTCCCAACCACTGCAGTGCTAAAAATGTCGACCAAGAGTTCTTCAAACGTGTGCGCTCTGCCTATTATGTAGTGAGTGGGAATGACTCCAGCAATGGAGAGCCTAGCCGTGTTGTCCTGGATGCACTGCTGGAGGGAAAAGCACAGTGGGGGTCTAATCTCCAGGTAGATTTCTAATACGTCTTCTTCATACACATCTCACATTGCATAGGCCAACAACAAAACAGCACCTAATGCAGACATAGTAATGATAGTGAGGAACACAATACAAAATGGCTTTTAAATGGCTAAATGACTATGGAAGTTGTTATTTCAAATGTGTACTATTAATCTCATTTGAAAAACCATGAATGAGAAATAACGCTAATTTCATCTTGGTTGTTGGAGGGTACTAATTATTCAGAATAAATGAACTGAAACACCAGTTGAATCAGCAGCTAATATTGCTAAATATGTACCTCTGCTCTGTTTTAGGTGACACTGATCCCTACCCATGACACAGAAGTGATGAGGGAATGGTATCAACAGACCCATGAGAAGCAGCAGGAGCTGAACATCATGGTGCTGGCCAGCAGCAGCACAGTTGTGATGCAGGATGAGTCATTCCCTGCTTGTAAGATAGAGTTCTAAGTCTGGCGAGGCTCCCAGGTTCACACTTTTACACTTAAATGATCCTTTATCGCCTTATTTGTCATTTCTTCAGTGTAACAAACTCCCTTTGAGAACATTGTGCATAGTCAGTCAGGAGTCTCAATCTTTCCAAAGATGGTTATGGCTCTTAGAATTACAATAACCTGAATGAGCATGGTATTATCCAGAAAGACTCTAGGAGGATGTGCCTTTCACGTTGACATTTTCAGTTGGCTTTTTCTTTTCTTTTTACAATTTACATTTTGCTTTTCTCGATGAACGACGCAGGTCTAACAAAACGAACACCATCCTTTGATCGAGTTTATTCATCGGCACACGTGTGCCAGGTAAAGCCCATTTGGACTTTCTCCCATTGTTACTTTACTGTTCATTTATTCTCTTCTAATTTATGCATGTCTCATTCTTCTGCACGCAACGTCTGACCTACATACTGTATAAGCTCTCTGTTCTCGCACTCATACTCGCTCATACTACACAGGAAATCATGTATTAATCAAGTAATCTATTCTTCAGAAGCTAATTGCACTTATAGTTTGCTGAATATTTACTAGTAAGCAGATAATGTTTATTCTCATGCCATGGTCAGAAGTACAAAATAAGGAACTAATGCACCCACAATGATGCATCTGCATTTTTACAGTGTAAAGCCTGTTAAAGTGTAAAAGAAAAAACCACGTAAACATTAAATGTGGCTGCCTCTAAACCTCTAATCAGATCAAGAGGACAAACCTTACAACCATGTTGGAATTACATAATGTGAGACAAGACTGAGTTGACGTTGTTCTTTGTCTTAATGTAAAAGTAAAGAATTAGGATTAGGACTAGGACTAAGTTTATTGCTGAATACTTATTTGGGCTCTATGCGATGTCCATGCTGTCGAAGTTGATCCTAATTACTATTTGCTAATTGCTGTTTTTACTAAAAAAAGACCTTTAATCATTGTTACATTTCCCAGTCACAGATTGAGCTCATGAAATCATGTATCAGCACTTTATAATGATTTGTTTTATTTTTTACTTCATTTAATCCTTTGTAAATATAGAAACGCTGACAGGTGGGAAAAGAACGAGTCTAAGCCAAAGGAATTAGCAATAGAAAAAGAAGGTGAATGTTGTATTTGAGGGGTGTTGTACTCTCCTTGTTGTGGTATGCTGCATAGGGTGTGGATGGTATAAACATGGATAAGGTTACATGTTTGCTGCACAAGTGTGGGTGGAATTAACGACTATGAATAACCGGCATCGTTTCCCAGGACTTAGTTCAGGTCCAGGATCGCATTTAGTTTGGGATATTAATAAGCACATTTGGTTATTAGAATAATGGTTTGTTTATACATATATGTAGTACTGAGCGTAAATGGTTTAACCTTATAAAATATTTCCCATACAGTAACCGTCAGGCAAATTGGATCACTTCAATTCAATTCGATTTCTAGGACTTTGTACCAAACCAGCTTTACAGAGACCTAAAATCCAGACATAACTTTTTTATATTTCGGTTATTAGAATAATTTAAAATGTCTATATGTCTGGAACAGAAAACATTTAGATTTTTTTTAAAGTTGAAAACTGTAGTTTTAGGTTGAATGGAAACAGAGGATTTAGATCAAATTAACGATACAAAATTAGACTATGAAGTGCTTGCATGGGTTATAACAGAAGAAATGAAAAATACTTGATAAGCATGTTTTGCTTGCCTGTTATGCAAGTCTCAAATCGTCAAAATAAACGGGATTTAATTCAACTTATTATATACACATTTTTAAATTACAAATCGATAAATTTAGCTGTTTCATTTATTTTTTTATTATAAATTATCACTACCTAGTCAGCCTGGTTCAAAAGCCAAATATGCTTTTTTTTTTTAATAGATATTATTTTTGGTTTATTTCTGAATAGTCCTGCGGAGCGTGCCCAGCTGTTTTATTCTCACATTAATGTTTACAACAAATTGTACCTTTTTAGCTGCTGGTTATTTCTAAGTGCTAAGAGGACACTTCCTCGCTAACAGTGTGTTCGACATGGAGTTAAACTAACTGGTTTAATGTACAAGGACAATAAATGTTAAGCAAGCAAAATGCTCTAGTGTACCTGACTGCCAGATCACGTGACCAGCTCACTGATCATATTTTGTATTCAAGGTTTTTAAGTGGTGTCCATTTTTCGCTAGCGAACAAACAACACAATGAACACGACAACAACAACAAAAAAATACACAAAAGAGAGCTTCATCAACGTGCTGTGCAAAAAAAAACAACTTTTAGTTGCATTTTTAACTATCCATGTCTTGACGGTAACAGATCATTAAAATCCTGCTTTCTATTCAGCCTGGCTAGTTTCTGCATGTGATCTTAAATTTAAATGTGTATGTTCTAGGTAATAAATGATATTAAATACAGTTACTATTTTAAAGATATATATTTAAACGCTAAATGTCTTAATGGTCTCGATGGCACATATAACTCGGCCGCGCTCTCGTTTAACTGTGCGGTGTTTAAAAGAACATACTGTGTGCTCTTTTTCCTTTTCCAGTAAATTTAATTGTCTTCTTTTCACTTCTTTTTTTGCTTTGTTTGTCTAATGGTCTTTTCCTTTATGTGCAATATTCTGTATCTTTCTTTGAAATTCCTCTAAATGTAGAATCTCTACAGATATGTTGTAAAAGGGTAAACCTGGTGATCACCAATAAAATAGAGTCATTCAAACAGTTCACAGCGTCTGTCATACTGAAATCATTCAACTGATGTATTATAGCAAAGTTAATGAGGAAAAGTCAATCAATAAGAGTAAGCAAGACCTGAAAGGTCTTAGTGCAGTACAATAATGGAGGTTTTGGGATTGTTGTGAGCTCTTTTTGCTCGGTGGAAATTGTGTAAGCACAAGGAAAAGGACTATAAAAATAGCTGCATATAAATAATTAGGTGAAGAGACACTGATAAAGAATGAGCAGGATTTTGATTCCATTGTAGGAAATACACGCTGGAAGGAAATTCACTTCCTATGACTAGAGTACTAAATCAAATTCTGGAGACGAATAATGATTTATGGCGGAGATGACGGGGAATGTTGCGTCTGTGTAATGGCTTTGTAATTTTAATGAGAAAATATCGCTTAAATTCAGTTATATGAACAGACAATAGACGACAATCATCCATAACATTAAAACCACCTCCTTGTATCTACACTCTTTGTCCATTTTATCAGCTCCACTGACCACACAGGTGCACTTTGTAGTTTTACACATAGACACTGTAGTCCATCTGTTTCTCTACACACTCTGTTAGTCCCCTTTACTCTGTTCTCTAAAGGACCAGCACAGATCAGGTACTATTTGGGTGGTGGATCATTCTCAGTACTGCAGTGACACTGATGTGGTGGTGGTG
>JANCOA010000040.1:7970180-8000695 GCA_024363135.1 Leptodoras oyakawai
ATACACACACAAACACACACAGAGTTGCCATATTTACTCTCAGAACTCAGAACTGGGCGTTAAAATACTTTATCATCAAGTCGCATAAGATGTAAAGTCAGCACTCCTTTTCCTTAGGACAGCTGTACTGGTTATGAATTTTACTTCTTGACCAGATTCTCAGCATCTGTATAATTTTATTTGAATGTACCATCATCTCTGTGAAAACATCTCTAGCAGTATATTTGTTATTATAATCATTTCATTGAGAAAATCTCCCACTTGCTGTCACTATCTGTAATGTCTGTATCACTTCTAATGGAGCCTAAAATTCATCGTTTAAATTCATTCTACTAAGTGACTGAGGATTTATTTATTTACTTTATTTTTATGCATCTATAGTACACCATGATTCCATACTATAAGCAGCAGCCTGTCTTAGTTTCTGTTTCTAAGGATAATATTTAACAATAGAACCATTTCAAAATAAAATAACCAAATTTTGGGTAAAAATAACCCAATAATAAAAACCGGCTATTTCCGGTGATTGTGACATGCTGGGTAACTGTGTAATTTCACTTCCCATTGGTTAGTCTTAATATTTCTATTCATGTCTTCGATTAAAAACGAGCAAGCGCCAACATCAGACTGATGCAAATACGCCACATTCGTTATCAGACTCGTCGCTTGTCTCTAGACTCATAGCGAAAACCCTTAATTATGTAAGATGACACATTCAGAATTGTACAATGACCAAGAAAGCGTTCCCCAAATCACAACGGACGATGTCTCTGATGAAGTTTTGCTCAGCCTCACAAGAAGCCGCACGGGACGCATTTTTCATGCAGTGTAAGAGTTCCTGCGTGCTGAGCGCTCGTGCTGGCTGTCAGGCGTGTATGAAACAACTTATTGAAAACATTTTCTTGTTTGTATTGTAAACAAAATCTTTCGTAGACTTTATCTTTGCTATTTATGTTATGTTTAAGCATCCGGGCTTTTGACCAGGTCTGTGCATGTTGCTCTGGATGAATTGCAGCACCTGCAAGAGGAACCAGAAAAGTCTGGAAAATGGTTCTCTGCACGTTATTCCCAGTTTATCCCGATAAATCTGCACACACCTCAGTGGTGCTCCTGCGTTTGACAAATTTAGTGTCTTGGGTCACTGAATGTTCCCTGCTGTTGGCTAAAGGCTGATTTAGTCTCTTCCCTCCATCAGAGGAAGGACTACAGTGTGTGATTCGAGTCGTTTTTGAAATAAAAACCCAGAGTTTTTTTTTTTTTCTTTTATAATAATATAATAAGTGCTTGTGCTTTAGTGTAACCTGCAGCACAGAAGCGGTGCAGGTCTTTGACCATGTTGTGATTAATTTAACAGTGATGTAGACGTTTAGTGAACGTGCTGCTGGTCGGCAGGTCTGGGGAGTCCGAATATTTGTTGGTTGTTATTTATTTGTAAAGGTGATTGTCAGCTGTTTTATTTGTAGCTAATTAAGCCCATAATGTTGCTAAATCAGGTTCCATCACTACTGTTACAATATTCATTTCTAAAGCTGTTCTTGATGTGAAAAGCCTGATGATGCTGTCCTCTGTCTGTATGCTCAGTAATTTAATCTAGCATGCCATATCAGGTTTATGACCCAAATGGCAACAAGGATGTTGTCTGATTTTTCTAAACTAGGACACTTTTTTTTTTTTTTTTTTTTTTTTTCCATTTATCAGAACGGTTTTATCGCCGGTGTCCCTAGACTCAGATGAGTAAAAGCGACACTGTTTTTTGATTGACAGCACACAACTGTTTTGTGAGCTGCCCTGGAATTACCCCGTTCGTGAAAATGCACCCGGAGTGTTGAGAGTTCGTTCATGAATGCCTTTTCCTGTTTGGCTGAAAGGAAATTTTTGGTCTCTTTACTGTTTGCTTTTACCTTAAGTGTAAGCGTAAGGCGGTGAGGGTTGCGTGGTCCTCGGGCTCCTCTGCCGGTCAGTGCGGCATGTCTTACCTGGGTACCAACAAAGCTCTGTTTTGGCTGCTTCATCACGGTTAGTTCACACATCCTGGTTATCGTATCGTATAACATGTCCGTTTAAAGACAAATGTCCAGGATTGAAGTGGAACCGAATTTGGAGCCTTTCTAGGGTCGGGGAATGTCATGAGAGCACTGTGGTGATCGAAAGTGTACTTTCATAGCACATCCAACTCTGGTCATTAAACATTAAACCTTTAGCAGTTTAATTCATTGTGAAATTGTTCGCTAGTGTGAACTATGTTATGATTATTATAGTATTACTGCAGCCGGTTTTGACAGACTGTTCGGCAGTTTGATTTTAATGCTGCATATCCCTTTCCTAAGTTAATAGCAAATAAATATGTAATAATGATGTGTGCGAGTGGCAGAAAGGTACATTGTAATCTCTGATTGTAAATGAATGCAAAGTGTCGGACCATCTGATTGATGGGTAGATGATGTAACCATTTTGTGAACGTTAGAGAAACAGCACCGATTCCTGCAGGTGAATATTGTTGTTGTTGTTTTTTTTTTTCCCCTCTTACACTGTATATCTTGTAGCAGCCATTCCTTGACATTTCCTGACAAAACTGTTGAAAATAGAGAAAAAGCTCCATCCGGCGCTCAGACCGGCGCTTTGTCTCCGCCGTCTCTGGATTAGAAAACACTGCCATCTTCTGATTAAATATTAATGAGGGATTGCTAAGAATGAGAAATGATTAGCGCTGACAATTTCACTCAGCCCCAGTGTAGCGCTTTGTCGCAGACTCTACGTTTCCGAATGCGTAAAAGTGAAGTTTTCTGATCATTTCTCACCTAAAACAAAACTGCTTTGCTGTGCAGAGAGATAAAAGGTGACAAAATTGTACTCAAGCAAATCTTCAGCCTATCATCGAAGGCTTGTCAGAGGATTCACGCTTTTTTTTTTTCTTTTTTTTTTCAGTTTTAAACAATTAATCACACGTGTATTTCAGAAGGGATTATTGCAGAACAGAATGGATTATTATCTCAGAGTTCCATCGTCTAAGACGGTGCCTTTCTGCAGTTTCTGTTATTAAACCCACCCTGATAGGTTTTTCGTACACCGGAAGCCGTTGTCTCCTGAGACACCCTGAGTTCGTTTCTAATTTCTCTGCTTTCACATCTCAAAATTTTTTCTTCTATTAAAGTTGTACAGTACACTACTGTGGAAACCTGGTGTGTCACGCAGTTGTTATTTTAGTTAACAATTCTACAGAAGTTCAGAAGTTATTTTTGCCTTGTTTGGGGGGAAAAGACCCGTCACCATACCGAGTAAAGGCTCGGTCGGAAAATGTGAGAGAATTTGTGAGAGACTCTGTGAGACAGTTCATGTATTTTTGAGCTCACCTGCTCCTTGCTGTGTGATAAGCTGGGCTGTGCCATGTGCGTGAGTTCTGGCTTCCTCCAGACCAGTCGCCTCGGCCAGGCTGGAGAGTTTCTGCATCGCAGGTCGCCAACTGACTCGCTTATGAGGATCTTTCTGTTGCCATAGTGATCGACGTGCTTTGATTCCAGGTTATTTGGCCCGGGCTGCACATCATCTTCCATGTTTGCCCAAAAGACTATAAAAACCTGGACCCTTCCGTGACAATGGGTTTAAAATGTGTTGCATTTTAATGCTGATTCGTTCGGTTTTCTTTTCCTAATCACGCCGTGTTTGAAGTTATTCTTCACCGGCAGTGCGTGAATACGCGCCTTTCTTTGGGGGGTTCAGCTGCGCTTCCAGAGAAGCTGTCAACTTTCTCATCTGTTCCCTCGACGCTGCTGAAGCAATCACAGAAATCTGGAGCACAGAGACAGGAGGCTGTTCAGGTGTGCCGCCGTGGAGAAAAGCTCAATTCAGAGTACACTTTTAAAGAGCATTGTAGCACCGAGATGTGAAGGGTCTTTCCACAGAAGCCCGAGTTAAGGAAGAGGAGTAACATAGGAAAATTTGACTATATATAGAAATTGATCTTGTTTTTATTGTAGTTATCGTTTATTCCTAATATGGTTTTATTAATGGAGTGTTGAGCATGATGTATTTTCAATCAGGGTCTAAAGTGCTATGTATATATGAGTGATAATATCTACCAGCATTTCACTTCACTATGGCCGTGCTTGATGAGCCATCAGATCAGTTTCCTTCTGGGGGAGGGGAAACCAAAACCCAGGCAGATGAAGATACGAGTTTCCTCCTTTGCTCACGCTTAAAGCTTTGGATCCATGTTTTGTATCCACGAGCTCGCCGCCTCGGGACATTTGCTAATCGGAGCTGATGATGTGAGCCTCTGCAGC
This sequence comes from Leptodoras oyakawai, assembly GCA_024363135.1. Lineage (NCBI taxonomy): Eukaryota > Metazoa > Chordata > Actinopteri > Siluriformes > Doradidae > Leptodoras > Leptodoras oyakawai. The sequence continues at coordinate 7,974,461 of JANCOA010000040.1, forward strand.
ACGTTTTAATGACACCCTTCCACTTTCCAGCAGATGTGAGCTCCTTTACATTAGCTCATATAATGGACTATTTAAGGGCCGTTCGGAATTAAGACCTCCGTTTCGAAAAGTGTTTGAGTCAGCGAGACGCGCGTCTGTGAAAAGCAACGATCGCGCTTTAGTTTCAGTGGAATTGTGACTTTTCTAAGTAAGTTTGAAAAGCCATTCGGCTGCATAATCCCAGTGTGAAGCACAGGGATGCACAGAGGCCAGATCATTTCACTTTACGAGAGATGGACCATCCACCGCATTCCAATTTCATTACACGTCTGACCCATAAGTCCCTCTGTATGTGGAAACAAGATTAAGCTCCTGTGAGCTTAAATCATAGCTCAGAATTGAATTTGTGAGTTCTAGCTTGGGAACGGGCTCTGAAATGTTTGTCAGACGCATCCGTAACAGCTTGACGGCTAGCGGTAGCTTTCAGAGCAGAGGTTATTCCTATTTCTGATGCTAATGTGAGTCAGATCAGTGAAGATTTCTGTTTGTCTACTTTTAAATGACACATAGCCCTCCTGAATGAGGTCTCAGGGTCAGCACGGGGAGTGTATGTTTCATAGTCAGCTTCTCCCCTGGGAAATGAAGATATTCTGGACTGCTGTAGCCTCACACACAAGTCAGCGGTAAATAAGATGTTGAAAAAGAGAGTTCACTATAACTGGGATGATGAGGCTTATCTAATGACTGTAAAGTATGCAGCCACTCACATTCAGGCATGGCTATGATTCAGGATATGATTAGGAGGGAAAAGGAGAGATGGGCACATAAGGTCCCCTTTCAGTCTGTCAGATTCAGAGTGGGTGTTGGGCTCCGTACAGAAAGACTTAAGGGGGCGAACCAAAGGGACATGGGAGCCTGTTCAGCTTTGGCTTTCCTGTCATTACTGAGTTTCTTTATGTCTTTTACAAGGAGTCATTTTGTAAGTGTTTGTTTTTAATATTCAGGTTTTATTGGCTGACCTTTTTGAAATGTTTACTCATTTTAATAAGCAGGGATGGACAAGTCAGTAGCCCCGCCTCCCAGGACTATCACATTTCATATCATTTTTTTAATTTGTATTTGCAGACAAGTAGGTTCAACAAAAGGGGGAAAAAAAACTATTCCTTATTGACTGTAACAAAGCAACATGAAAACATTTGGGAGATTTGAGAGAACCTCAAGAGTTTTCTGTTTTCTGCTTAACGACTCATGGACTCATGGATGTAGCCGTGTTTAAACATAAAGAGCTTCATTGATGCTGTAGCACCAACCCCATGGGCGGATGTACTAGTTGTACTAGTAGATGGATTAGTCAGCATGCGCATATGATGAGCGATCTGTTCAGAATCAGGAATGGACAGGTGTATAGAAACACTGACGACATTTAGTAAGTTCTCAAGTGCAGGCTTGTCATGTAAGTAACAGCCAACTTGAAGTTAACTATATCAAGAGAATATAAAGATGCTAAGCAGATCCATGGAATGCAAACCTCATAGCTGGCTGTTTGCTGGGGTGTAGAGGTGATGTTGATGATAATAAAATCCTTTGTTACCCCCTGTCTGTATTAGTGCACTTAACTTGCTCTGTCTTTCTCTCTCTATCTCTCTGTCTCATCTCATCTCTGCCATGACATTACCACTTTTTATCCTGTCGCTTGAACTGGGCAGCATACTGAAGCATTTGCGTGCCCAATAGGCTAGTAAATTTATGATTTGCCTGCCCCTGGGTGTAATGCTGAGCACTGTGTTGTGTACAGAGTGCACTGGTATTGTCAGTTGCATGGTGTGCTTAGCAAGTGCTTTGGCCTTGTGGCCTTTGTGTGTGAGCCATGTTTGGTGTTTGTGGGAGGTTTGCTGGCACTCTGAAGCTACCTCTCATCATCTGAGTTTATTAAGCAGGCCTCTCTGCCAGCTTGCCTGTTTGTATTTCCTCGCTGGAAAAAGTTTCCCCGCTGTGGAGCGATAAGACCTCAGCCCGGCCGCGCAGGTGCTGAAGAGGCCCAGAGTGAGATGGCATGCCGTGCGGACTCGCGCTCAGGCAATAAGCATAGTTTGTCGTGGTTAAAGAACATGCTAGAAGTGATGGTGTCTCTCGCACACTCCTGCTCAGTCACGCGCACGCACAAACACTCAGTAAGCCAGTAAGCACTGCTCCTGGGGCTGAGAGACCGCCTGAGTGTGGCGCAGAGCGTGACCCGAAGCCTGATACTTTTATCAGGATTTCCATTTTAGATACAGAAAATGCTGATGAGGAGAAGCCATTGTAGTGCGAGCACTAATCCCCAGCAGTGGCCGACTCAGCCTATCCTATGTATAGATTTTCCCTGCAATGCATTTGCACTTAACTTGGCCTGGTATTTGTAGGTTCAGAAAACAATTTTTCCCCCTACTCCTCTCTGCAGTAGCACAAAATACCAATCAGACTGAAGTTCCAATCTCTTCTCTTGAAAAAGACTTGAGGATTAGTGTGTAGCAATGATTTGTTCCTGGTTTTAATTTGTCTTTTGAAGGATTTAAGTAATAAGTTAAAGATGATGGGGCCTGGTCAAAGCCTCTCCGAATCATTCAACCTTTATGCGTGTTTGTTATGACTGTAATTCCTGTAGCAAGGAGGGAGATTTATTTCACTACAGGACAGGATATGTGTTCCAAACTCATGTTTGACGTACATTAAACTTTGCATATTATTGTATCTAATATTTCATGGAATTTTATATATTGTGTATTATATTCCCTTGTTGGGGTATTTGACATGTACAAATAGATTTAATGTTGATAAACCTGATCCAGGTTTCAAGCTTCAGCTTGGCTAATGATACACACAGCACTCGACTGTAACTGGTAGAATGTGTTTCTCATAGGAATACAAGAAAAATGTTCTTGGCAGTACTTAAGACACTAAGCACTAAGGCCTTGGTGTGTTCTCCAGTGCTCAGGGCCAGAGAGAGTTAATCGATATAAAGCTAGCGTGTGTTATTCAGTGTGTGTCATCTTGGCTCCTCTCTCCATGTGACAGATGGGATCTCTGAGGGTAGTGGTCATAAGCTCCGATTGGCTATCAGTCAGTTCATTGCATCATTAATTCTGTCCTGTCATTTTCTTTTCTTCTTTTTTTTTTTTTTTTGTTTAAAAAAAATTGGTTAAGATGTTTGGCTGCTTTTCTTTATAGAATTTCCCTTGACGTGACGGTGACATAAAGAAAGGCTGGCAGTGATGGGTGCTCATGTTCAAGAGGAACGGACAGGGCAGAGCCTCTGATGTCCACTTGGCACTGCTGTTTGCCAGCCCCATCAGGACATTCAACTGATCCAGCATGCAGTGCAGTGGGAGGCAGAGGACGATGACGTCCGGGCCGCCCTCCATGTTGGCTCATGTAGTCTTCACGGGAAGACTCGGAGGGCTTTATGTACTCTGGTGTTTTACTATTGTCACCACTCGTGCACATTTGTGAATTAGAGAGTGTGGATGCGCCTTGGCAGGGTTGGCTGTGCTGTGCTTGATTATGTAAATACATAAATACACATGGGTGCACTTGCATATTTGTATAAAATCCATTGACATGCACTGCCTTGTCTGGATGTCAGGGGAGGAGATGGAGAGCTCTCGGAGTGAACGCATTTGTTTGTGGTTGCGCTCGGGCCGGCTGATGAGCGATGTGATACCAGCGTTGGAGCAGTCATAAAGACGCAGCTCTGATTAAACCCCACTAATGAGCAGCTCAATAAAAATAAATCCTCCTGATGCAATAAACGCCGTCTTGATTGCAAGCACCCAGGGGTGTGATAGCGTAATCCTTTTGTGCTCGGTGTGCTGGGTGCACAAAACGACGTGCAAGCATAAGAAGGCGCATCTTTAGTTCTTTGCATGATGAAGTAAGCAGATGCACTTATTTATTCAAGCCTCTCGTTCTGTTGTTCTTGTGGTTATATCCATTTGTGATCAGATATGAAATGACTTGCAGTTCATTTGACACCGTACTCCTGGCTGGGCTGAATTTAATTACGCGACCGAGCGAGGCAAACCCGCTTGTCTATATTCGGCCGAGCCCACAGCCTTTTTATGAGGTAGATAAATTTCTCATCCATTTGGCTCGCGTGTGCCGCCATTCCTCTGATGGAGCTCAAGGTTGGAGGAAGAGGCACCTTTCCCCTATAAGCGATTGTGAACATATGGCACGGGCGCAGCACAGGAAGGAAGTGTGGAAATCGCAGGGAATGAGAGTTTGGATTAATGCGTCTGAACTGGGCATGGCCAGACAAATCCAGCAGAACAGCTCTGCCAGGACCTCTTAAAGGCTCCAAAAAGAGTGAGGGAAGGGCAGAGGGAGGTAAAGAAACTTTAAAACCTCTGCCATTTTTATTTCAGACACTGCATTAGTCGCTTTGACAGGAATTTAAAGGGTCATGTGGAGCGTGCTCGTCAGGAATGCTGGGTAAAATGAGGTGACAGAGTAGCTTTGTGGAGTTTCTCTCTCTCTCTCTCTCTCTCTCTCTCTCTCTCTCTCTCTCTCTCTCTCTCAGTGAATTTATGTTTAAACGATTGTTTATGCAGACTAGGGTTTATTTTAAGGGCTTATTTATATAAGTCTGCCTTATGAATAAGCTTTATTTAAAAAAAAAAGGTTTTTGAGGAAATCTTTCAAAATGCAAATGGGATACAACTGTAAGGAATGCATCATCTGTGTTTTGTATAATTCAGGTGTTTGTGTTATAAACTGCAATTAAGTATCACAAAAGACAATGGTGTAATATTTAATAACTTTTTAAATGGGGTCCTGGAACCCCCAAGCATCTGTGATTCTATTTATTTATTTATTTCCCCCTTTTTTTCTTCTTCTACAGTCGTAGGAATCACAATTCAGCCTTTTCATACTTCAGTTTTTATACTTATTAGCTTGCTGGACTATTCGGTGTAATTGAATGAGTTTATTCTAAACCTTCCAAAGGAAGTAGGCTTATAAATAATGTCAACTCGGGCGTTAAGCATTCTGTCAGTGGAAAGTTCAGGGGAAAAAAAAGAAGCTTCACAGCCCTAATAAGAATATTTTTGTACACATTTAAATAACGAGGCTTAAATTTTAATGGTTGACTGATATTCCTAATAAACGCCTCCGCTCAGTGGGCCGTGGAACGTCTGCTGAAGTTAAAGGAGCCCCGCAATACATTCGAGAAGTGCTGATTAAGAGCAATACTTACTGAGTCACTGTTTACTGGTTTCTGTTTTGTGTGTGTGTGTGTGTGTGTGTGTGTGTGTGTGTGTGTGTGTGTGTGTGTGTGTGTGTGTTGTGTGGAGTCCTGGAAGCTGTGATAAGTAGGTGTGCTGTGACCAGGTATAGAAATACAAATCGCAATATTTCAAAATGAACATTTCAAAATATCATTTGAAAGTGAGATTTTTCCAGTAGCTTGTTCCTAAAGTAATGAGATATCCAATTTCTGGGTTTTTTTTTTTTAATAAGATCAGAAACCTTCCTGGAAGTGGGCTGCTCAAAATAGTTTCTTTTTTGCATAGGAAAATGAACCTGCTCTGCCTTCAGATGTTTTTTTTTTTATTTATTTATTTATTTTTTGAGTCATCCTCACACACTTTTTATGAATATTTGCCTACATCCATAACTAGAGATGGGATTACGTTTGAAATGCGCATGATGTGGAGAGCTTGTGTGTGTGTGTGTGTGTGTGTGTGTGTGTGTGTGTGTGTGTGTGTGTGTGTGTGTGTGAGCGCACGCGCACAGAGAATGTATGAGAGGTGTGTGTGTGCGTCCCACAGAGGAGCCTCGTTGTGTGCGAGAGTGACAGACAGCACTGTGTGGCAGTCTGCAGTTTGGAAAGCAGGAGGCTGTCCTAATGAAGACGATGCTGTAGTCATGACAAACTCCCCTGCAACCGCCAGCGCACTTCATCAAGCCCCTACCAGCATCCTGCACTTCACACTCTCTTCTGTTTTTTTTTTTCGTGACACACTTCACTGCTCCACTTGCCCCCCCCTCACACCCCCTCAGTGCACCCCACCCCACAAAAACACACAGTTTTAGATTACTGTAATCCCTGTGTGTGTGTTTGGGTACGTGTTTTATTTTGGTGTGTGAAGGCTTTGTGAATTTAGTTTAGATTCCATGATTTTAAACTTCATTCATTCGCTCTCAGCTTCTTGTGTCACAAAATATAGCCTATCACGCTTAACGTGCAAGTTATTACATTTTTACCTAATTAGCTTATATCAGTGATAAACAAAGTCCTGATTATGATAGACTGTTGTGACGGATGGTAAATAAACGGCTGGTAATACAGCAGAGTTTCAGACCCCGAATCTCTGCAAGTATGTTAGCTATCTATCTGGGCTTTCCACAGTCCTGCCATACAGTATTTATAGATGTAGGGATTTCTGACAAGATTCAGTTTTCTGTTTTGTACAGGTTATGTTTAATAGTTTACAGTAGGATGTTCTTTTATTTTTTCACGTACTGATGAAAAATGCAGATTAATGGCCAGCCGAGTTCCTTGAAGACTTCAAAATGTCGGATTTCGCCCGTAGGCTTTATTTCTCCTGCTTCCTTCGGATGAGTCAGGACGAAGGAAAGAAATGGTAATAGTCCTCCAGGCGGAGGTCGCATCAGTTCTCCGCTTCGCTGTGGGTCTGTATCGATTGCATCTCCACAGCGGATCCCGCGAGCGATGTCCGTCTATCCTGCCAACGCAACACTCTGACTCCATGGCAATTTGGCAAACAGCAGGTCCCAAGAAACGACTCGAACCTTCAGTGATGTCACGTCTGCCGTGTGCATTTTCACCGCCGTGGCCAGGAGCGGTCAATCAAAGCTCTGACTGTGTTGCTTTTTTAGAGTGCCAGAGCACATAAGCGAGCCACTCACTTCTGTGAGTAATTGCTCCATTGCTGTTTTTTTTGTGTGTTTTTTTTGCTACACTGTATGTCTGTGTGAAGGGACGTAGACACCTGTTTGCCGATTAAACCCCAGAAGAGAGCCGATCTCTGCCAAGAGAAATATTTGCCTTCCAGTCAAGGTTGTGTTCCCATGCACGAGTACATTTTGGTGTGAAACAGTGAGGATATTACACGTTTCTTCCTTATGGTAAGTTGGCTGTGATTTGACCGGGTTTACTCCGAGTGTTTGGGCTGAAAAGAAAAGTCTTCAGTCCATCATGACTGCCCTTTAACTTTCTGCTATCGATGTTCACACACATCGACATTAATAGCGGTTGGATTTTTCTATCTTATCCACATGTTTGCTCTGTATTTCAATTTGAGGCCTTGGTTTCAAACGTTTGTGTGTGTTTCATCACATCAGCCTACCTTTAGGCTAAATGTTTACATAAACAAAGCTAGGCCCTAATTTTTAATTAAAAAAACCAATGGGTAAAAATGCATTCGATGAAAAATACATAAGCTTCTACAGAGGAGGAAAATTCTGAGTACGAGTCTGTCATGCCTCCTAGCCACTGAAATAAGAAAGACAAAGATTTGCTGGAAAGGCAGCACTGTGCCAAGTTAAATCCATATTTAAATCCTGCTCTCAACAGACACTGCATGTAAATGAACCCTCTTTGGCACCGGGCGAGAGCACAAAATCCACGGCAGTTATGTAGAAGCGCTTAGGCATGCATAATTTGCATTTATTTTGGAACTAATTTTCATAATTAAGCATGGAAAAAAATGACGCCTTTGAAATAATTATGAAGATGAGCTACACGATACGCGCTACATGCCGGTGAGAGGTTGGGGCGAGGCGTGTACTGCTCAGCAGAAGCCGACGTGCCAACGGAAAGGTGGTCAATAGATGATCGATAACTTGAAAATATCGAGGCTTGTATGAGGAACTGAATGCCGTTACCTGTCAAACAGCATTGACTCGGTCTGTGGAAGCGCACAAGGATTGACCCGGAGCCGTGTGTGAGCGCTGGGCACAGAATAGGCAGATACAGGTGTGGAACATGTGTCCCTCTCACACTGCTGGTGTCTTTCACAGGAAGGCCCGTGCTACAAATCTGTTGCCTGCCATTGTGAACATGAGTGCAGCTATAAAACTGATTCATAGCCAGAGAAAGTGTCTGCAGGCCGGGTAGAGCCGGGCATACTTAACCTGCTGTTCAGGTGTACGAGCTCTTTTAAACGAGTAGTTTGGAAATCGTCTTTCAGTGCCTGACCTTGGTGACTGGAGCCTCGTGACTGGCGCTCTGTGATTTGGCAGATGGATAAATCGAGCGGCTGACTCATAATAGAACAAACCACGGAAAGGGGGAGTTTTCTCTCTCGCCCTCTCTCTCTCTCTCTCTCTCTCTCACTACCTCTCCTTGTCTCTCTCTTGCTCTCTGTCCCTCTCTCTCTCTTGTTCTCTCTTTCTCTCTCTTGCTCTCTTTCTCTCTCTTGCTCTCTCTTTCCCTCCTGTTTCTCTCTCTTTCTTTCTGTCTTTGAGTTGAAGTCCTCTACTTTTCAGCCAAAGCTTCTATAAAACAGGTCGTTGTTTGAAATCTATGTAACAGGTGTTTGTTTAATACATTTAACAGGGATAAACATACTGTAAAGACATGTGGCCCAAATTCCTTTGCGCTCCTCTGAGAAGGACTTCCCTGTGAGGTCATTTCCTTTGCTGTAAATACAGAACACATGTCCTTTTCCTTTGACACATTCCAAATCTGACTGAGTGAAAGCGAAGGAGTGACCCAGCCCAATTTCTGCTTTCAAACTGAGGTTTGTTTTTAAAGTTGAGGCTTGTTCATGTGTCACTTTTATTCCTCTGTTTTAGATGGATGCTCATGCCTTAAACATGTACTCTATCAGTTCCTTGTCTCCTTACTATTGTTATCTTTACAATAATTTTTTTTCCACGGCATGATATTGTTGTGAAAAGCACTGGACAAAGGTTTCATTCCCACAGCAGCGAGGGAGAAAATGCCTGCCTCAGTCAGGGTTGTGAAGGCCAGCTTCTTCTTTGCAGGAGTGCCACACAGACAGCTTGGCCTGAAGATTGTCTTTGGCATGAGATCAGTCTTTGCCCACACACTCTGGTTGTGTGCTATAGGCCTTCGGGGAAAAAAAACAGCAGAAAAGCTCTCTATGTCTTCGTTTTGCACAATTGCTCTCTTCCTCTTGTTTTCTCACTCTCTTGTTTGTTCTCCCTATGCAAATTCCTGGCTCATAGTTGCTATTTAGTATGTGGCTTGTCCAGCCATGCAGCACAAGCCAGGAAAGTTTAGCACATTGTTAAAGCCGTGTGCATCAGAGTCGTGTTGTCTGTCTCTATTCAGTATGTTCTGTTTTGTAATCTGTACCAGTACTTGGGTCTTCACGATTGGTTTGCTTCACTTTGATATGTTTTATATGTTATAACCGAGTGAAATCAAATGACAAATATCATGTTCTGGTGAGATGGATTATCAATAACTCGAGGCAATATTGATGTTTTTCAGCGGCAATTTTGTGCCTCGTACATGAGACCGTGAAACGGAATGTTGTTACCTGCAAAACAATATTGGCTCGAACAGCACAAAGACACAAAGATTCATATATCTTTACCCAACAGCCTTCATAAAATGCAATTTTGCAAGAACTAGATATTGTATTTGTTCATCACATACCAGATGTTGAATCTATTCAATTGTCAACTTTTATTTATTTATTTATTTTGCGCGTTCGCGGGCGTGTTTTCCGGTGGCTGTCTTTGGGAGCCGCAAGGCTGCATAAAATATGAGCTTCATCAGGTTTCAGTGCTCAGCTGTTTTGATGAGGTTGAGTTATACATCACTGCCAAATCAGAGCGGCCCAGTTGCTGGCGTACGAACGCCGGTGCGTGCCGGGGAGCAACACGTATCTGAGCGTGATTTATGTAAAGCAAAATAAATGATATGCTACGATTTGTAAAGCCAAGATTTTCAATGGAATTACAGCGCATTCGAGAGTAGACCGCTCCGTTTCTTTCTTTTCTGTCAGATGCTTGTTGTTGTTGTTTTTTAATAGCGATCGCTCATTAACTTGAAATGTTTCTCAGAAGTCGTTGATTGGTTTTGATATAGCATAATCCTGCACTTTCTTTCTTTTTCCTCACACAGGTGCGTTATCTGTGTGCAGTGTGTTGTGTAGTACAGTAGAGCAGTGCAGGATGATGGAGATGTGCATCTGCTCTGTTGACAGGTATAGATGAGAGGACGACCGAGGCATCTTGGGCCGCAGGTGGCCAGTCCAGCCCTTCCTATGACGAGTCCTCCAGGGTAAGAAAGACTTCTCTCCCTCTTTCTTTCTTTCTTTCTTTCTTTCATTCTTTCTTTCTTTCTTTCATTCATTCTCTCTATCTGCCTCTCGTGTTCTGTCTGTCGATCTTACTTTGTCTACACAACACTGTCCTTTCTCTTCTTGTTCAAAGCACCTACAATAATGACAGCAGTGCTCAAATGTTCACATTTTTATCTCTTTCCCTATTTTTCGATGCCAAAATATAAAGTTTCATCTTAAATGATTGCATATCAAATATTTATCCAGTATATAAATAAATAAAGGCATGCTATACCTTTACTACTACTATCCCCATGCATTACCACCATGGCATTTATAAATAAAAATGCAAATGCGGCAGACCACTTTAAATGATAATGATTGATATTATTGGTGGTGCCAGATATGAAATCTCTAAATAACGAACGGTTACGTTTGCAAGGTTTGGAAATATAGCTCTGTGTAATTGGAATGGAATCATGGATGCATTTCAGATCTGTGATAAGCTGAGATTTCCATGCATGCAAATAGAGTCAGCCAAGGCTTGTGCCTTATTTCATTACACACACACACACACACACACACACACACACACACACAGAGGCATGCACACATCTCTAACAAAGTGTGAAGCTCTCTCTGTTTCTCGATTTGTTTGTTTTGTCTTGTACACATTGGTTTGTTCTGGGTGCCCTGTATGAATTTCATTTAATGTCACTCTCCTGTCACTTCCCATCAGAGATCAGTCAAATGTCAGAGGCTCCCATGCCACGTTACCTTGTTTATATTTCAGTGCCCTTCCCCAACGCACATCTACAGGCTATGGCTCTGGCACTGGGCTGATTTGAATTATAACTTGTAGATGCTTGAGATATCTTTGCTCTAGGTGCATATAAATCAGCGATCCTGACATTGCAAGGGGCGGGCATCAGCGATCAGACAGCTGTTCCACTCCTTCATACAACACACACACACACACACACACACGTGCATGCACACAATCACATACGATCATTGTACCAGCACTGACGTGTATAATGCTATACGCTGTGTGTGCTATATAATCATTTATCATTGCCAAAGAGTCTGACCTGGAATAATCAATAGCATTACTGAAACAGTGCACACAGCACAAATGGACACTTCTCTCCCAGAAAGCCGCTTGCGTGTGCCTGACAGCAGTAAAGTGTGGCCCGGGATGAGTAAAAGCAAAGCTGAATATACCCATCATATATATATACACAAAGTGCTTTTCAGCCTGTCAAACACACAGCCTGCTTTGTACAGAGAGAATGGGGAGATTCCCTTAATCCTCACCTCTAGTTAAATCCTGCTCATATCTTTCCATCCACCCATCTATTAGCCCTCATGTCCACACAAACACTCTGTCTGCTGTTTGGATTTTGTGTTTGTGCATGATGGTCCCCCGTGACCAGTCATTTTCCATGTTTATAAAACGTACGGATAGGAATATGGGATGATGAGTTACTCTTAGTTACACATCAGCCATTTCAGAGATCAAGCCCAGTGTAAATGTCTGCGCATACCACTTTTAAAGCCCTCTCTACCTGATAGAAAACAAGGAGGAAGAAAAAGGCACGAATCCTCCCGTATGGCAGCCGTTATCCTCTTGTGGTTTGTTCATGGAGTGCTATCAGAGAGATCAACCACAGCCGCTCAATAACAGACAGTGAATTCCCCTGCAGTGTATACGGCGTGTTTAAATCTTATCAGCATCTTCATGTGTCACAGCACTCGTGTGGAGGTTTACCAGAATCTCTAATCTCACATCAGATAAACGACTACAGTGAGAATGGCTGTTTATTCATGAATGTGTCTTTAGCATGGAAAATTTGTCTCTGTAACCTCTCGGAGATCATTTGTGCCTTGTTTTCTGTGGTTCTCAGGCTGCTCTTTTTTCAACAACGAAAAAAGATGAATTTCCTCTCCTTGCTCTCATTCTCTCTTGCTCTCACTCTCTCTCTCACTCTCGCTTCTGAGCGTGTGTATGATTAGTGGGCTGTGAACAGCCTCCAGTCGCTGAGTGCTGACCTTGGCCAGCAGCCAGACTCTGGATCCTGGGCAGCCACGGCCGCAGGCCTCCTGTCTGACAGCCCAATCCGCTCCCCGCCATCCCACAATACCTCGTCCTGTCCATCATGCTCCTATCACCTGTCCCCCAAATGTTACAGCGCAAGCTAATGTTCACCTGGACGCAGAACTGTGGCAAGAGAGAACTCTTTAAACGTCGCATCAGGGGACTGGGTCATCTGCTGGAGCGTTGGCCTGCATGCTTAAGCAGTGATTTGACAGTCATTTAGCCAGCAGTAACTGGACAGCGACAGAACACACACTTGCATAAACACAGAGGAACACAGGAGCATGGTGCATTTAGAGATGATGAGCCAGGCATGATTGATGATCTAATGGTCCCAGAGGAGCAAAAACTCCCCCTGCCCTCCCTCAATTACCCCTTCTATCTAACTCCTCTATCCCTGCAGACCTTCCCCTCTGAAGATTTGTCCTTTTCAGGCGCTCTGGCAGCTGTCAGCTCCGGGTCACACAACGCAAGCAAGCCCAACACGCGACTGTAATACGAAGTTGAAGCAGTTAATTTATGAATGTAGGCATGCGGATGTATACCAGATATATAGAGTGCCACCTAAAATGTAGCTGAGCTTTGGAGTAAGAAAGATGTCTTCTTCCCTCCTGCCATCTCTCCATATATTTTAGTAAAGCAGATCATGGCGTGATTAACGGACGATGGCCTTGTAGGAACACAGGGTTTTTTTTTTTCCGATTGCACCTGCACTATTGCTTTTGAAATTTCCCTCTTGCTGTCTGTTTACCAAAAAAAAAAATTAATAAGATTTGATGTACTTTTTACTTACTCCATGTTGAATATGATGTGAGAGAGGAAAGGTCTATAGAAAAAAGAAGCAGCGGCCGCTCTGGGACTCCAGAGGGAGTTAATGTTGTTTGTGTGTGCAGCAGCAGACAGATTTTCACAGGGCCTGGGATTAGAACAGCTACAGAATCTCTTTTATGATGGGGAGCCCTGAGTTTTAAAGGCGCATACTGTGACCGATATTTAGAGCCAAGGCCCTGAAGCTGATAACAGTCATGAAAGGACAGTGTTTAGCTGCAGAAGAATGAAGAAGGGAGTATGTGGGTGTTTTTGCAGGCACCTTGGTCGGATGAACTGCTGTCAACATAATTTTACCAGCTAAGATTTATTTTACTTTTTTTTATTTTTTTTTTTATAATTTCCAAACATATGAGAAATAATGTTGCATGTTAGATGGAAAAAGTCAAGAAGTAAACATAATGAACTATAAGCTGAATATATTGCTGATAGCGGAGTTCCGTATTATTCAGAACGCTTATATTAAATATTTTCTTATGAGAGAATTAAGGCAAACATAAAGTTGTTTTTCTGTAAAATTAATCTCCACCATAAGGCACGCCAGGAGATATTGAGGCACCGTCAAACCCTGTGTTACCAACAGTGCTACCAACGTGATGCGTGCATATGACTGGTGGAAGAGCAACGTTTGAAACCAGACACTGAAATTGGCTTTAAAACATCCTAACCTACAGGGGTGCTTGTTTACATAGTGCAGGTTTTTCTGCGGAACAGTGCTGCAGCTTAGTAACACATGAAGACCTAGGACTTGTCATATCCCAGCCAATAGCATGTTGCTTTCCCATCATATAACTCCAGCTTTGAATGTATAAGCAGTTTCTCTTGATGGTTATGAGTACTAACATTCATTCATTCATTTCCAGTGACTGCTTTATCATGCTCAGGGTCAAGGTGGAACTATAGCGAGGGAGGACTACACCTCAGATGTGCTGCTGTTCCGTCACAGGATACCTTGTGATTGCATGTGTACACCTAAGTACTAGGGCTCTGCGATATTGGTGAAAGAAATTATCTTGCAATATTTTTTTTCTGCAATATATATTGCAATATTTAAAGAAATGCAGACATTTTCACCAGATTTCACCAGAAGTCAGTAATCCATCATTTCATGGTATTAATAATGTGTGTTTAAGGTGTCTACTCGAGTCTAGTATGGTGACTAAAAGGGATACAGGAGATTACAGGTAGCTACCATTGGAATCGCAGTTAAAACAGGGCACTGAACAACGACGCTTCAGCGTCACATTAATGAATTAACATGAATGACAAAATGGGTCTTTGATCATTTTATTCCACAATTAAAACCTCATTAAAATAGTAAATATTATTAAAACAAAACCATACAAATAAAAGAGCAGCTAAACCCCAACCCTCTGAGAGGTATGCAGAAATACAACTACAAGTAAATGTCATTTGCTTTAAAGAAAATAACTTGCACCTTAAAATAATAACATTATCCACATGCGTGGTGATATTACATGCCGCTTACATAGCGCCCGGAGGACATCAGGTCCTCTTTGGTGTCTGTGTTAACTGGTAGCATGTCTTTTGCGAGTGATTTCTTTCTGTTGCCTTTTGCATATGGTGAACGCTGGCAAGTGCATCAGAAAGCGTTTTTTTTTTTTTTTTTTGCTTTGGATAGCATCCACATCTGGCTTTGCACTCCTCATACAGAGCTTTGTGGTGCCGATTTAAGTGGTCAAACAAATTATGTTTGGCAACTGCAAGGCACTGTCGACAAATTACTCGTTTTTGGTCAACATCATCCTTTCTGTAGGCAAATTCATTCCATGCGGCAGACGTTGATTTTCTTTTCGCAACCAAATCGCTCATTTTCAGACTGTGTTCTGAATACCGGGGGAGGAGGCGCTTTAGCTGTTGATCATGAGTGATTGTCTGGTTCGTTGTGCACGCAGACGCTGCATGCCGCTCACAACAGGAACAAGAATGGAGTAAACTAAGTGATATGTAGTAGATATGTCATGGGAAGTAGCAGCAAAAAAAATCTGTAGCATGGCATGGTTGATTTAATTCGCCTTACAAAAACATTGCACATCGCAATGCCGGCACTGAAACGATATATCGTGCAGCCCTACAGTGGACCTTTTAGCATGCATGTTTTTGGGAGCTTGGAAGAAACAAGAGGACGCCCTGTGAGACAGCGTGGGATTGAACTGGGTGACCTGGAGCTGGGTCCCCACAGTGCCACAGTGCTGGCCATGCAGTAATAAAGTACTGCTTGAAATTAAAGTAAACAGTTTAATGAAAATTTAAATGAAACCAGACATGCCTCATTAGATGTCAAAATGTTCATAGAGCAAGTACAAGACACGGCTCTTGTAAATTCCAGCATGCACACCCAGACACAAGTGTGGCAATACTTTAGTGAAAATCTACTTTCACTTAACGGTGGCCCACTCAGTCGATTGTGACAATAATTTAGTCTTTAGTAAAAATACCGAGGAGTTTGCATGCAAACCATAACGGATGACATTTAAAAGTGATAAGAGCTCATGCTATTTCTGGGGCTGAATTTCTGGGGCTCTAATAGATCCTGTGTAAGGTGCAGACAAAGTGTACATGATGCCATTTGGAAATAACTTTAACTAGGACAATGGCAGATTTTACTTGGATCAAAGGGAAAAAATGTAATCTAAATGCCCATGATAAAATGTTAATATGGATAAATTAAAAAAATGAATCTAAAACCTTAAACTGCTATTTAAACGGGTTGAAATTATTTGAAATACTCTTAAATCCGTACAAATGCTCCTATCTATATTTAGCTTAAGTTACATTAGTCTACTGCTGAAGATTGTTGTGCTGCTAGATAAGCAGTTGTAGTGATAGCCATTAATCAGGACAGTTCTGTGAAGACTGTTTGATCAGTTGATTTGATGGTGTGAACTATTTTTAACCTTCAGCCATATTTCCCAGTTTGCCTCACATGGTACCTGGGTGAGAAGGATAACCAAATTCAACTCGGGTACTCAAATATTTCATGGCTCACTCGCTGGTGGAAGTAAGGACAACATGATGGGTTATGGGTAATTTACACTAATCAGTGGATAAGTGCTATCAACCAATCAGCTACAGCTTTAAAACCACCTGCCTGATGTTATGTAGGTTTTTCTTGTGCTGCTACCTCTGACCTGTCAAGGCATGGACTCCACAAGACCCCTGTAGGAGTGCTTTGGTATCTGGCACAAAGGCATTCACAGCAGGGCCTCCATGGATATAGCTTGTAATGCATTCCACCATTCTATCAACTTTTTCAGCAGTTTGGTTCCCCAGATGTCCTTCCTTGGACCACTATTGGTAGGTACTATCCATTGAATTCCAGGAACACCCTAGAAGACCTGCCGTTTTGGAGATGCTCTGACCCAGACGTCTAGCCATCACAATTTGGTTCTTGTTACAATCACTGAGATCCTTATGCTTGCCCATTTTTCTTGCTTCCAACACACTGACTGTTCACTTTCTGCCTCATATATCCCACTTGTTGGCAGGTGAGATAATCAGTGTTGTTCACGTCACCCGGCAGTGGTTTTAATGCTATGGCTGGTGTATCGGTAACAGTCAGATTATTAGATGCCAGCGTGATTGGCGTCTACTTCAGAAAAGCCAAGTGGTTTAATGTTAATAGTTGAATAGTCAGAACAGCTTATGCCAAAGAATTTAGGACACGGCATGGGATGTTGCATATAATTGTATAATTTCATCTTTTTGGATGGTATCTTTAACTTGTATCTGTATAATACAGTGTATTTATGACCATGATAAAATACCCAAGACTGATCATAAGCGTTTCACTGGTATTGTTTTAAATAACGATAAACAATTTGAATAACAGACAACTCTACAAATACAGCCATGTTGTGAACAGACATTTAGGAAGTACATGGAGAAAAATATTCCTTTTTTATTGAGGAATCAAGCAGATGCATCAAAAGAACCAAAACCAGTCAATTGACTGGGAAAGTTGAGGAACACTCAAAAAACACCTGTTTGGAACATTCCACAGGTGAGTGTCATGACTGGGTATAAAGGGAACATCCCCGAAAGACTCATTCATTCATAAGCAAGGATAGGGCTATCCTTCATCATCAAAAGATTCAGATAATCTGGAGAAATCTCTGCAAGTAAGCAGCAAGGCCGAAAACCAACATTGAATGCCCATGACCTTCAATCCCTCAGGTGGCACTGCATTAAAAACCAACATCATTCTGTACATGGGCTCAGGAACACTACAGATAACCATTGTCAGTGAACACAGTTTGTCGCTCCATCTACAAGTGCAAGTTAAAACTCTACCATGCAAAGAGAAAGCCTTATATCAACAACACCCAGAAATGCCGGTAGCTTCTGTGGGCTCAAGCTCATCTGAGATGGACTAACGTGAAAAAAAGTGACTAAAGTGGAAAAGTGTCCTGTGATCTGACGAGTCCACATTTCAAATTGTTTTTGGTGATCATGGACGTCGTGTCCTCCAGGCCAAAGAGGTAAAGGACTGTCCATATTGTTATCTGGCTTTTAAGTTCAAAAGCCAGCATCTCCCATGGCATGGGTAACTTGCACATCTGTGAAGGAACCATTAATGCTGAATGGTACCTACAGGTTTTGGAGCAACATATGCTGTCATCCAAGCAACGTCTTTTTCAAGGACGTCCCTGCTTATTTCAGCAAGACAATGCCAAGCCACATTCTGTGCGTGTTACAGCAGCGTGGCTTCGTAGTAAAAGAGTGCGGGTACTAAACTGGCCTGCCTGCAGTCCAGACCTGTCTCCCATTGAAAATGTGTGGCGCATTATGAAGCACAAAATACGACAGCGGAGACTCCGGACTGTTGAGCAACTGAAGTTGTACATCAAGCAAGAACGGGAAAGAATTCCACTTACAAAGCTTCAACAATTAGTGTCCTCAGTTCACTTATTATCAACACTTATTGAGTGTTGTAAAAAGGAAAGGTGATGTAACACAGCGATAAACATGCCCCTGCCCAACCATTTTGGAACTGTTTTGGAACATCAAATTCAAAATGAATTAATATTTGCGAAAAACAATAATGTTTATCCGTTTGAACATTAAATATCTTGTCTTTGTAGTGTATTCAGTTGAATATGGGTTGAAAAGGATTTGCAAATCATCATATTCTGTTTTTTTATTTATGTTTTACACAATATCCCAACTTCATTGGAATTGGAATTGTAGTAAATCTGTGCTCTTTGAGGAAGAATAAATAAATAAAAACAAAAATAAATTAAAACGGGGGGATTAGTTCAGTCAGCCAGCATAACCTGGAGTGAAGACAAAAGGAAAGAATTCCATTTGGAAGAAAATGCAGCACTGCTGCCTGTTAAAGTGAATCTTATCATTTCCAATCTAAGAAATTACATGATGTCACGGAGCCACGGTGAAGCTGAAGGGGGTTTCGAGGACTTCCACAGTAACAGGATACGACGTCTTGCCAATAAAAACCAGAATGCCAGAATGTCTGATTGAACCCCAGTGAGCGAGGGCAAATCAACAACAATGGGATTCATATTGATGTTCATGCCTGGCACCTTTGTTATTATCTCAAAGTAAATTCAGACCGCAATTACATAGAAAGGGAAAAGAAAAAGAAAAATATTCTTAAAGTCTGAAACAAGAAGCATATTGTATGCTATACAATATAGCCCAAATTATGTGGATATTAAGTTATGTGGAGCTGACTAGAAGTACCCATATGTGGTTCTTCTGTAAACTGTTGCCATAATGTTAGAAGGACACAATTGTCTACAACGGCTTTGTGTGATGTCACATTGCAATTTCCCTTCCCAGCCTGACAATGCATCTGTGCACAAAGAAAACTCTATGAAGACATGGTTTGCCAAGGTTGGTGTGAAAGAATTCCTGGCTCAAGTATTGACCTCAACCCCACTGAACGCCTTTGGGATGAATTGGAACAACAACTGCACTCCAGGCCTCCTCCTTGACCGTAGTGCCCGACTGCCCGTTAATGCTCTCGTGGCTGAATGGGCAAATCCCCTCAGCCAGGTTCCACAATCTCTTGAAAAGCTTTTGCAGAAGAGCGGACAGAGGAGCGACCAATTCCATGTTGTTTTGGTGTAATGGTGAGGTGTCCACGTACGATTGTGCGTGTAGTGTAGACTTTGAGCAGCGCATCCTGCTTTGGGACTCTCTCCATCTCCTGTCCTCCTTCCTTCTTCAGTCTTTCAGTGCAACTGGGCAGACCCATAATGTCAGCTTAAAGACTATGCTAATATGGTAAATGATGAATGTAAATCTCATTTGTAATCTTTTGTAAAAGCTAGTAAAAAAAATCTGATTTTGAAATGCATGTACAATTCATTGTGCTTTTTTTTTAATAGTTTCACTTGCACGTGTTGGATGTGGCTCGCTTTGCCCTTTTAATGAAATTACACCCAAGAATTTGAAAAAAATGCTCCTTAACAACCTGTGTTAGGAAAAAATTGATCGTTTCAGGGAACGGTTGACCAACTGTGCTGCCCATTTCTGCTTCAGTAATTAGAGGAGTGTCATAGCACTCAATTAGCAGAGCTGGCTAATAATGTGCTTAATGCTGTGATCTCTTTCCCCCAGGGTTTTGCAGACAGCCCTCATTATGGTGATCACTTGAGTGACAGTCGATTAGTGTCCCATGAAGGATTGTCCCCGACACCTTTCATGAGCTCCGGCATAATGGGTGAGTATCCAAGGTGATTGTCACCCTCGTCCTCCTCCTCCGCCTCCCCTCCATTTGCACCCTGAGCAAGATTTTTATTTATTCCCTTCAGTGTGCTTGTCACACATTTAGTTGCTTCGCTTTATATTACAGACAGTATCGCCTATATATAAATTGTCTCTGACTGTCTCTCCCTCCCTCCTTCCCTCCCTCCCTCCACCCCTTCTTTCTTTCCTGTGTTGACTGTTCTCACAAGCTGACCCCCTCCCTTCTCAGGGTGGAAGTCACGCCATCAGTACAGTTTTCCATCACAAAAGACTTTCTTCTACCTATCATCAAAAAAGCCAGCAGCTACTTCCACTAGCACACAGAGAGTGGGGAGGGGGCGGTGGTGAAACAAGCAGATGTGCCAGAGATCATTTCTCGTACAAACCAGTCAGGTCATAAGATTTCTGAGGTCTCTCTCCGTTTGCCCCACAGAGGTGTGTGTGTGTGTGTGTGTGTGTGTGTGAAAGCGAGATGAACCAAACCAGTTCCTCTTTCCACTCTGAAATATATTTCAGATGTTTTTCCACCCGAATCGATAGAGGAGGCCGGGCTTCGGCTTTCCTTTCTCTCTCTCTCTTTTTGACTCTGCTGCACTTGTTCAGCAGCATCCTGATAAAAATGCACATTATCAAAATTCTCTTGCTTTCACATGTTCAGGTCATGACTTATTTCTGGCTGTATTTTTGAAATCATGCTTCCTGTAGATACGTCCTGATGTGCTTTGGGTTGAATTCTTGTCCTTCACTGATATTTCTGTAGCTATCAGTGTTACATGTATTCAAATATTTCCCAGAAATTGGTTTAAAACAAGTTTATTTTTGAGTGTTTTTTGATGGATGAGCCTCGTACGCTGAAGCTCTTTCTTTCCTGCTCCGGCGTGATGTGCTGGCACATGACAGCTTTATGGGCGGCCGATCGCAGCGCTTTGTCGCTTCACCCTGGAGACCGGTTGCCATGTAAGGTGGCAAGTTTATGCATGAGCGCCAGTGATGGAGAGACGACGGAAACAAAATGTTTTCTTTCTGCCGATAGCGTCTGTGTGTGTTCAAGGAAGCGGAGGTGCTGTTTGCGTCTTCAGTCTTGTGGATATAACTTATAATTCTTCCTGAAAGTAGCAAATTATGGAACTTTTCAGGAATAACGATGCCTCAGGGAATTTGATAGAATCTGATAGCGAAGCTAAATTGCACGCATCGATCTGCTCGGGATTGGACGATGAGTTGATCTCCGGGTCTTTGATTGAATCAGAATGAATTTAAGGTGATTTACGTGGGAATGCATTTTGGAGCAACCTCGTTAAAAACCACACTCAGACCTTATTACTTACTAATGAAAGAGCCCGACCCAGAACGAGAGGCGTAATGCAATTAAGAGTCAGCATCAAGCCGGTGGCATTTCCGAGGACAAACCGGTTCACGTGTGTTAGTGCAGGAAGTGAGTGACCCATTTCCTGTGGTTTATTTATGTATTCATTTATTGCCTTGCTGCTGGAACTGTTTAAAGACAGAGCCACAGTGGTCTAAGTGGATTAGTTAAAGCCAAATCCCTATGGTCTGCAGTTTCTTTTAAGAAAACAGAAGTCTGAGGAAGGCACTGCCTCGTTTGCCTTCTGTGCAGTGACGGGTTGCCTGTTCTGTTTAAATCCACGTTTTGCACGTTGGGTTTTTTGCACTTGGAAATGAGTTCTTGATTGATTCTTTAATTATGTTTGGTATGTCAGTGTCACCAGCTGGTACATTAGCAGGGCTAGCAGAGCTACTGGACTCGTTCAGTTTGGAACAAAAGAAAAAATAATAAAATGCAATAATATCCTGGGATTAATAAGAATATGAATTAATGCCTTTAGTGTTATATTATAGCCAACACTCCAGGGTGTATTATGTATGCTATATTTTGTGTGTGTGTGTGTGTGTGTGTGCGTGTGTGTGTGTACACCATTTTTACAACAATTAAACTTTCCTTATGGGGACCAGCAAAATGTCCCACAAGGATATGAATATCTGATACATTTGACCTTGTGGGGACATTTTGCTGGTCCCGATAAGGAAAGTGTTTTTTTGTTGTAATGTTGTAAAATAAAACAGCGAAAAAGAAAAAGGTTGAGGTTAGGGTTAATTAACTGCAGTCAATTAGGTCAATGGATATCCCTCACAAGTATAGCAAGACAAATGTATGTGTGCTTTTTTTTTTTTTTTTTTTTTTTTAGCATGTTCTCATTTTATTAACATGCTCAGTGCGTGTTGCCTTGTTCAATCTTTTACCCCTGTGAAGTATGACAGGCTGAAAGCATGTCAGGGTTAGTTGAGGTCACCTATTGTGTATGATAATGAAGTTGGTACAGTTTTTAGTGCGAGGCAGATGGCGGGTAATGACTGTTTATTTGACATAACACTTTAATTAGAGTAACCACCACAATACGCTGCGTGTCTTGAATAATGGAGATTCATTTAAAAGGTCATTCTTAGTTCAAGTGTATTTTAATGGTTTTCTCAGCGCACGAGTATAACGGAAAAAAGACAATTCATTAATTTTCAACGTTATATTTAGAAATCCAAGGCGAGCATGCTTGTGACGGCCAAAGCTGTTGAATTTAAATGTGTAAATCTGACACTCTTTAAAAAAAAACAACTTTTGTTTACTCTTGTTGTTTGGCACGAACGCTATATAAAGGGGGGAATCGTGTTTCTAGAATGTTCTTGAAGAACAGGGAGTGTGGGGTGTGTGTGTGTGTGGTGATGAAATACTGTCAATGACACCAAGGCAGTATGGTAGAAATCACAATATGCATCACAATATTGGTGCAAAAATGGTCACATGTCGAGTTAAAGTGCCGGCGATACTCACGACTACATTCCCTAAAAAATGAAGCTAGTTGAATGTCTGCCATTTTTCATTACACATGTGGTAAGTGATGCATAATCAAAGTCTTGTCAGCAATCAGATGCCTGTATATCATAAAGATATTATAATATAGCTTCGATTCGTTACAGTCACTTCTGCCATTCTTCTTTCAGCCTGCTCTTTTACCCAGCATCCTTCAGCTACGCCTCTGCACATGGTCACCACATGACAGCTTCATTTCCCCTCAATCTGTGCAGTTTACTTTCCAAGTCTGTCTGGTGTGCTGGACTTAAAATCTGTACGCTTTACATGTCAACTTTCTTCAGGCTCTTACTGATACCGTAAGCCCGTGACCGAGTTGCGCGCGTGCTTGCGTGCAGGCTGGTCGCGTGTCGTAGAGCTGTGCATCTGTGTGGACGTCGGTTCCGTGAGGTCGGAAGGTGTTGCGTAACGATGACAGCGCTGGAGTAGATGTTTCGAGCGATTTTTAATCCAGATTTAGATTAAAGAAAAATCTGCGTGCACGTTGAAAATCCTGCTGCGTCAGCAAGGCCAGTATTTACAGATTATAATCACAAAAGACAAATTAGTTTTATCTTTTGTTGACATTTCAGGCTGAAGCAGTAACAGTTGGCCCTGGTGCTTCTTGTTCGTTAGGGCTGATAAGTCAATAATTTGGGGCTATACAAAGATTTCAGATTGAATAAAGGCTCAATAAAATGTTATTTTGTCATCGTCTGGTGGAGGGTGGAGGATCCGTTCGGTGGCTGAGCACACAGAGGGGAAGACCTTTGTTTGGGGGGTAATGTGCTCAGTGGGCCTGCTTCAGACAAAAGGAGGTCATATGGACTTTGTGGTCGGAGAGAAACTAGTAGTTTTGCATAATTTGCAAAAGTCATGGAGTAATAGCATGATTTTCTGTCTTGTTTTTTTTGTCTGAGCCACAGTGTAGAGAGCATTTTGGGTAGTGGGGTTTGTGCTTGGTTGAGAGTTCTGTAAAAAAAATAAAAAATAAATAAATAATAAAAAAAATTTTGCATTTGTGCTGAATGGTCAGAATTATTCAGTTGTCCCAGACTTTCACTAGCGCAGTATTCCAGCTTTGCTTGTTGCGTTTGTGCGTTCCTATCTCTTATCTCTGCTCAAACTGTTTATCACCCAGTCTCTAAAGCCTCCTGGTGTGTGTGTGTGTGTGTGTGTGTTTGTGTGTGTGTGTGTGTGTGTGCGTGCGCGTGTACATGTGCGTGTGTGCGTATGTTAAAGTGATGGCTGCTGGTACGGGTGCTGACAGGTGAGGACGAGAGACACTTGGAGTTAGATTAATTTTGCAATCCTGGATTTTTGCCACATTGATGCCTCAGCATCGGAAGAAGGAAAAGCAGTGAAAAAAATTCAGAAAAAGGAAGAAAGTACATTACAAGGACATTTCAGAACTTCCTAGTGTCTAAAAAAAAACCCTGACTTTCTTTCTGCTGTTCTGTTTGTCTTCAGCTGAGCGAGTCTCATGAAAGGGTTGTGCTTGTTTAGTTTAGTCAACATAATGTAGTCATCTAAAATGTGTGTGTGGGTGTGTTTACTTTTGCTGACATGGATTTGTACTTTCTTTGCTCTGCGTGTGTGTCCATGAGCCTTGCGCTGTATTTTTAACTCTGCTGACTGGCCTGCGGAAATGCTCAAGTTCCTGCAGCCTGTCACCCAGCCACTCCGTTGTATTAATATAATCTTCTTATTATTAAGGGTGTCATCACATACACGTACATCTCTGTGCGTACACACATGCGTGCACGCTAAGATTACTCTCCCTGGCTGTCTGTGAGATTGATTCAATGAGGCTGTAATTATTTCCACCAGCACGCATTCCCGTATGGACCTTCCTTCAGCTCCGTTAATCAACGCTGATCTCAGAAGACTGGCCTTCCTGTTGTTCACTAATGTCTTGGGATTCCATCCTCAAACTGCTACAGCACAGCACTAAGCCACCGAAATCTATTAGTTAAGAGTGTAACGTAGCATGGGAGTGCTTGTTCTACACCTGGGGGATAAGACAGACCTCGTCTCTTCCTGCTGCATTTCATGCTTTCATCCCTTCATCTCTTCACATGCAGAGCTCTAGTGGCTGGTCTGCCACCTCTAACCCTGCCGATTGTTAATTGCCGACGGGCCTTGAGACTCTTAACAATGCAGCATTATTACTGTCAAGTGTTATTTCCCTTGCTGGAAGTGTTGTTTGGATGTGCTTTTAAGTCCCGCCAGCATTGCAAATATGTAGTCCTAGCAACTGTAGTCAAGGGAGCAGCTCCCCCTGAGGATGTAGCTGAATTAAGCGAAGGCTATGCTACATTTAAATCAGATTGAACGCAAATATATCGTCACTATGCATACATGCGTATTCATTTATATACTCTGTGCTGTTGCACATGGTCCTATATGGGTACCTGAAACCATGGGTTTACTTCGTCACTACTGTAGTGGGTCATTTTACCTGGATACTGCCCATTTGTACCCAAGCGCTGCTGCTGTAATCATTAAGATCAGTCATAAATCATTAGGGCTCTAAATGCATATCCAGATTCCTTTGAGATCAAAAGGTGAACGAGGCAACAGACCAACATTTCAGCTTTTATTTCTCCCATCAGTCTCCCCTTGAGGAGGTGGAATGCATGCGTGAGTGGGTTAAGGTCTGATGATCGACTTGGCCAGTCTAAAAGCTGTTTTCCTTTGTTGTGTTTCGGGTCGCAGCATGATGAAATTCTTCCCAGTTAGATGCATTTCTCTGTAAACTGGCAGATTGTATGTTTCTTCAGACTTCTGAATTCATTCTGCTGCTCTCATGGTGTCATCATCCATAAAGATCAGCAAGCCTATTCCAGCCCAAGCCATGACACCACCTCCACCGCACTTGTTTTCAGCACATCCTTCCTTTCTCCATCACTCCAGGAGAGGTTCCTCTTGGGTCCAGAGCATCTGTGGCTCTTCTCTGTGTTTCTTTATGAATTTTAAGCCGGTCTTCTTGTTCTTGCTGCTGATTGGTGCTTTGCATCTTGTTCTATGACATCTACATTTCTACTTCTGTTAGTTGTCTGATGCTCAACATTTGAAATGAAGTGTGTTTAACAGCAGATTTCATGTTGTAGCTGACAAAACATATCAGTGATTGGTTGCTTATTGTTACACTCCTATTATTGGTGTTTAAGTGGGGTTTATTTATTTAATTAGTTATGAACCTATTTATTAAATCAGTGAACAATTAGACAGTTAGGTTTTAACAAAGGGTGATGTCGTTCTTTTCAAATGAATGTTGGTAGTTTATTTTTTAATTATCATATTTTTAAAAGCATTACGTTTTGTTTTTGAATTAATTGTTGGTAGTTTTTATATACACTCCTGATCGAAATCTTAAGACCAGCTAAAAATTTGGAAGAATTTGCATTTTACACCACTGGATCTTAAGAAGGTTCTAAGCAGAGCTTCACAATGCTAAAAGAAGAAAT
>JANCOA010000040.1:8026640-8031640 GCA_024363135.1 Leptodoras oyakawai
TGTGTGTTTGTGTGTGTGTGTGTGTGTGTGTGTGTGTGTGTGTGTGTGTGTGTGTGTGTGTGTGTGTGTGTGTGTGCACGGCAGGAGCATGCCACTGTTTTGCTAATCAGGCCTGTTTTACTGAGTGTGGCTGCAGGGGCGAGGTGTGTGTAGGATGGCTGATTGATTTGTGATTCTAGCATGCGACTCTATGGCCTCCTCTGTCTCTGGGTCTCACGGGAGTCAGTCTCAGGGCCGTGAGCTGTCATGGCCCATCCCCACTGCTGCTCTTTTGATGTTTAATTAGTCATTATGTTGCCTGAACAGGAGGACAGGCAGAGATTAATAGAGGCGAATTGGGCAAAGTTTCCATGGGCGATAATCCCACAGCAGAGCAGCAGCCATTAGGATGCAGAGGAAGTGCGGAGCTCAGCTTGCCTCCGCCTGCGCCGCCCGACTCATTAATATGCATCAATCACACAGTCAGCTGCTGATTGTGAGGAAGCCCAGCGCGTGGTGAAAGCCTCCATTAAGGCGCTAGTAGCAGCAAACGGTTTTGTCAGAGTTTTCTCACTGCTTTTACAGAAGGATTTTTTTTTTCCTCCTAGAACAAAAGAAAGGCCTTTGATAAGGGGGACATGGTGACGGGATTTGCTTTTCGTAGTGTTCTTTAAATGCACGCTGCACCATCGCTCCAGCTGGTTAAAAAAAAGTCAAGCATGGGACATAAAGGCGGAGTTGTAGAGGATTTTTGTTTTTTTTTCCATCTGCAAAATTTGTGTTTGAATACCAGTTTGCCTTGAACCGAGTGTGTGTGCAGGGTATTATGGGAGAACATGCAGCACTTTCTTGCTTATGCAAGTAGTGTGAATAAGAGAGGAATACAGGAGGGGGACGTGAGATTGGTTGCCTCGCGGGGTACGTCTCTTTGTTGTGTAAATGGACGTTAGGCTTTTATTTGTCAGCGCTTAACACATGGGCGCAGGTGCACTTCTGTGACTCGTAACTCAAAGCCGCCCAATTCAGAACGGGGCAAAGCAGTGACATGGCAGAGGATAAAATACAGCAGCACTCTGTACCTCACTCCTTAACAGCGATAAGACACCAGGGCTCGCTATATTCTCGCTTTTCTCAAGAGCGTGAGTGATGGACGTGGAAAATAGCTGCAGGCCAGGCTGCATGCACAGAGTGGTGTGTGTGAAGGTGTTCTAGGAAGAGTCAGTGTGTCAGTTGTGGACAGTGGTGTGTGAGCGGTATGAGTCTGAAGCATCTTCTGATGCATAAGGAATCTGGCTGTTTGAAGGCACTGGCGAGCACGCACACCTGCAGAGCCTCGCTGCGTTGCTGGGGCAGCTGTGTGTGTGTGCGCGCGTGTGTGAGAGCACAGTCTGCAGGGTACCTGTATGGCGGGAATGCAGCTGCAGATGCCTGAGAAAGCTTTTGCTTGCGTAAGCACCAGAGCCCCACTAGAGGCCTGAATAGCTGCTTGATAAACAAAATGAACACAATGCGTCCCATCATTAATCCCTCCACAGGGAACGCACTCTTATTTATTTCTTTCCAGCACACCTACGCTACCTTTTCGTGCCCCACCTAAAAATACAGCAACTATTTACATTTTAGCCTCATCCACATTTCGTATGGGCTGGGGTGAACATGTGGAGCTTTTTTTTTTTTTTTAACAAATGTAAATATTTATGGGAACATCCGCATTGTACTCAAGTGCTGAGGCAGATTTTAAGATGTTAGGTTTAGGAAGAGGCTGAAGAAGCAGAGTGAGAATTAACAAATGTTTATAACCATGTTCGTTTTGTGTACAGGATGTTTTTTCAGGCTGGAGAGGGGACGGAAGCATTATTAACCCTTTTTTTGCACTGCCTCAGAATTTCCTAGTTGAAACTACTGAACACTTAAAATTGCTGATGAGCACAATGTCTGTGTACGAATGTGAATATTGTGAGTATTATGAGTCTAATTGTGTGAATATTAGACTGATCATTTATTGAGTGATGGTGTAATGTTGACACTTGGCTCATATTTGTGTTAGTATTTCTTCATTTGCATCATAAGATATCATAATGCCTGAAAGTGAAAGCACTCGGGTGTCCCTTTCCCACTGATAAGGCACTGGTGAAAGTTCTCATTCAGAAAAAGGGCCATGAGGTGAGGGGCTTGCTGTTGTCTCCATGGCAACTGCTCAAGTTATACACCGTAACAAAAAGGTTTCAACGGTGAAGAAATGATAAATATGTAAAAGCAATAAGAAAGTCATTTCATCATTTTACCTGTTTGTTGAGTTGTCAGCTGTGTGTAGATGCTGAAGGATCTGGCTTTGATACGATACGATATGTTCTCAGAATTTGTACATATTTTGTGCCCAGGAGAATCAGATTTCAGATCCAAGCTATTAGAAGCCCAAAGGCTTACTGATATTCATAACACAGCTAACATTCTTGTAGAACGATCATAACTGATGTTCGTGTTGAAGCTGATTCCACTTTTCACTGGCGAAATGCACAACCATGCTGTGAATTGTTCAGCACTGCACACAGTGGCCATGGTGTGATCGTTGCTGGTTGGTAGAATGATCTCCATGTTAACGAGCATGCACAAATGGTACTTTTTTCAGAATGAGGAACATGCAGGCATGTGGGAACTCTGCAAGTTTAGTACATAACAGTTACATTGCTCTTCTGCTTACTGAACACGGGGATGTCACAGTGATGAGTATGGACAGAAAATAAAGGTGGTACCCTGACCCAAGCAGTAACGTTGTGACGCATGAACAGAACACCAGGGCTTATAACCCAAACGCTGATCAGTGACTAGCTGACTATTTGTTAAAGGTGCTATATAACAGTTATATACGCTATATGGCCAAATGTATGTGGACATCTAACCAGGAAGCGATCTTCCGAAACACAGAATTGTCAAGAATGTCTAGAAAGGCTTCACAGAAGAGTGGAGGCTGTTTTAGCGGCTGATCAACTCCACATTAGTGCCAGTAGTTTTGTAATGGGATGCTCAGTTGGCAGGTATCTTCATATGTTTTACCATATAGTGTAATTGTTAATTTTATCGCCATAAATAACTATATTATGGTAGGTACCTCTTTTAACCTTGGTCAGTTAGGCTTACTGATAGCCAAACTATAGGACTGGGCACATTTGAGCTTTTACTTGCCCTTGTCCGGTTTGGTTGAGAACCAGGTAGAAATGTGGGACACTTCATTCAAAGGTTTGCTCCAATACCAATACCAGTGCTGGCACTTTTTCAGTGGAAAATGCACAGTAGTTGGCGAGAGAGTATATAGCAGGGAGTGTGTATCATGGATAGTCAGTCAGCAGCGGCTGCTGCCAGGCAGCTGTTTGGGCACCTGTGCTGAAGCACCCAGCCAGCCTGACAGTCTGTCTGATACAGAGTGAAAGGGGAGAGTTCAGCAGCTCTGATGCTGTGGGCAAGAGAAGGCTTCTTGTAGGATATTCATGCATGACTGCGAGGCTGGAGCTGTGTGAACGGCCAGGCTTTTTTAAGTGTCCTTGTCACCAGCTTGTCTGCTTGATGCAGCGATGAGCCAAAGGAGAGGACTTGGGGTATGAGTGAGGGCAGGGGGCTGGGGAGGGGGGGGGCTGACTTATATGGTCAACTCCCTTCTGGGTCTTTCGCAAGTGAGAACCCTGGCTGTGAATCAAAATAGAGATTGTCATATACTCTTGACGTGTCACTCAGACCCTTGTTTGGCGCGGGTTGCTCTTAGCGGGTTTCAGGAACAGAGCATGGTTAGGCTGCGGGGAAGCCAACTACGACCCAGCTCTCCTCCTTAACATTGCATCTACAACGAGAGGAGTGTGTGTGTGTGTGTGTGTGTGTGTGTGTGTGTGTGTGTGTGTGTGTGTGTACTTCCTGAAGAGAAACATTGCTGCTCCTCCTTTCAGAAATACTAAGCTAGGTTTTTGACTAGACAGCCATCTACAGGCAGCAGCAGAATGTGCAGGCTACATTTGTTTGTGTGTGTGTCTCTTTGAAGCTGGGGCCCTAATGCAGGGTCAGGACCTGACTGAGCAGGCCCTGCAGAGATGGACAAGCCTCTGGATAAAACGGCCCTCTAAAGCCGTGTAAGAATAACTCCAGAGATTGAGGTTTGATGTGGTTCTTTCATGTGGCCACTGCTCTTTGTTCTTTAAAGAATCTCTGTTCTTCTTTTTGTTTTGTACATCATCAGTGCTGTGGGCTTTTTGGGGCTACATTTCTGTTTAAAAAAAAAAAAAAAAAAGCGTATTTCCCAACCGAAGCTTCTTATGGAATGACAGGCATTGCGTGCATCCTGCAGAGCGTACCTTGCTTATGTTCCTTTTGGAAGACTTCAGTTTATGTCTGATTTTCCAGAGCTAGTAGTGAGTCACGATGTCTCTGCTTGCAGGTCATCAGGTCAGAATTCCTCCACCAGGGGGCAGTGGTTTCAGTATGTTTTTGGATGCATGTCTGTTGGAGGGACACGGATGTGTACACACGGTCTGGAGGGAGATGAGCTCATCAGATAAGTGATTAGATAGATGTTTGTGGTTTGACTAGCTGTGATCCTGAACAGAGATGTGCCCACCTCTGGGAGCACCACTGTTTATCTAGATTTGGGCTGCTGAAATTTACCACTGACAAGAGAATATATGGAGATAATGGAGGTGACAAACAGCCCAGGCCCGCGCTGCTTTCATCTACCAGAGGGAGAGAGAGAGGGGGCAGAGGAGAAAAAGATCAGTTGGACGAACAGAGAGCACGAGATTAGACTCATTACTCTCACTCTGTACTGTTGTAAATTATTTACGCAGCGAGGGTATGAGTGCAGATACATGTTCACATACCTGAGTCAGTGCACACATGTCCCTGATTCTGCTACCAAACTCCTGTACTGTCAACAGTCAGCTCTGGTTAGACGGATGTAAAGTAGTTGCCGGGATTTGTACGTGCATGTGAAGTTTCAGGCCAGAAGGTAGGCTAGGTATATTGGATGAAGCTAATTTTAA
>JANCOA010000040.1:8036640-8040493 GCA_024363135.1 Leptodoras oyakawai
TATGTTTTCAGCATTGAGGGATTCACCTTCTTGAGCTCTTTGACAGAGTCCAGAGTCCTCATAGCCCATTACACATACCCCATTAGGCTCTTTGTTCCTGCAGCACAAAGCCCACTTTGATCTTTTTATATTAAGTATTTCCAGGCTTATATTGCAACACAGAAAATGAGGAGCATGTGGGCTGCCTGGGTCAGAGTTGAACCTTCTAATTCAAAACAATTGGTAATTTCTCAATAAAATGTTCCTTTCATCTTTTTTAATAAGTTTGTACACCAAACAGAAGATAAACAATGCTGAAAAAAAAAACCCCGAGGTTCATTACGTGTCAAGCCTCACATAGCACATCGCTTTGAATCGCCTGCTTTATGATCTTTGCGAAGTTCTAGAGAGGCCAAGTCACACCGCGGCGTTTGTAGTTCGCTTTCTGTATTTCTTAATGCCAAGAAACTACACCATGAGACCTTCGAATCTGTTCTCCTTGCCAAAAATTAGTGTTCCATGTCCAAGATAATAATATTAAGTCTGTATAAATAAATTGCTGGATTTCTTTTAGTACCTGTTGAACACGGAACCCCTCAAGCTCGAAGCTTTTAGACGAAAAGAGCTTGGCTTTAACTGTCATGCATGTTGTGTCAGGACCGCGCAGGACAAGGCTGTACAATACGGGCTCATTGTGTGTGAGCAGCGTGCATTTTTGCTAAGTGTGTGAGATGGGAGTTGAAAAGGAAAACCCTCGGGCCTTAGTTTGATTCCAAACAAGTGACGTGCGGAGACAGGATGTTCTGTTGTCACTTGCAGCCCTGCGGCTCAGCACTGTTTTCTGTGGTTTTCTCTTCAGCATTGCCCTGGTTTTTGCCTTCCGTTATCATTTATTTTTAAGAGGATGATCCCACCCCCCTTCTTTTTTTTAAACGTCTTTTAACCTCCGTTGTTCGGTTTATCCGTATGTTGACAGCTTAATGGTTTTTCCATGCGTTGTTATGATGGGTGTCGGGTGCAGATCAAAGGAAGGTGTGACGGAGCAGAGGAGCAGGGAAGGTGCGCTACACAGAGGAACCCCTGCCCTCTTTACATCAACTGACACACTTTCAGACTGCATAGGGGAAAAAATAAACCCACACATTTTAACTTCCGTCAGAACTTGATGTTATTTTCAGGCTGCTCTTAATACCTTTTTTTTTTTTCCCCCTCCAAGATAATTTTGTTTCCTTAGGCTTAGTGGTTTGGTCTTTAGGATCAAAGTGATAACGAAAAGAAAAAAAAAAAAAGCCTCAGATGTTACGGGCGTCCATATCAGAGTGTATGGGATGATTGACAGCTCTTTAATTAATGTCTTGGTCAAAGAGAACACACACCCTCTCTTTCCATCTCCTGGTGGTGCCAATGTGGGGCGCCCGGTGTTTTGGGGTGGTTTATTAAGGGGTCGGCTGGTTAGCTCCAACTAAAGAGGGCAATTAGCATTATCCTCAGCCATATGCTGTCCATTGAGCCCTGAGGCTGAGTCAAAACCCAAATCTGCCACTCCGCCTTGACCTGACTTCCCCGGGGAACTTCCACTGGCCGGGCCACATGTGTAAGCACACGTAGTCAATCACATGGCACGACACTGCCGCCTCAGCAAGGTGCTTAGCCACATCCTGCTGGATAAGCTGTCTGAAGACTAGGGCTTTAGATGCTGATGATGCGGCTGCAGGACGCATAGAGGTGTAAGACAGACACAAAGTGAGCTAAATCGGGCAAACGCTTCTTCATCCCAACTTGAAACATGAGCCTGTCAAAAGAAAGGAAATTGTGGATTTATAATAATAGGGATGAAGTCAGATTCATCTCTCCTGCTGCTACTGATGCGCCTTACTCGAGATTTCTCTCGTTTGCACTGACGAATGGAAAGGCAGGTCTTTCCCTCGCAACCAATGTGAAACACATTGAGCTGAATCCTGGCCAGCCAAGTCACCTTGCCCATCTGGTTCAGGTTAAACTGATTGGTTTTCACTAACATGGCGATGCAATCAGCCCCTCATGTGGCAGGTGAACAGAGGACACCGTTGTTGTGGCTGCACCGAGTTATGGCTGTCTCACCTAATGACGGATAATGAGAGAAATTCTCTTTCGGCAGCACTACTTAGCCTTTCCTCCCCTTTTCACTCTTCTTTCCTGTTTCAAACCGTTCTGTTCGGCTCTCCCCCTCTTCCTCTCTCTCTCTCTCTGTGGTGTGTGGAGCTGGTTTGGCCCCATCTGGAGCAGATGAAGTCAGAGCGCTACATTATGGGTTCTGAGGCTTTGATCCTCCTCTTCTGGGACGGGCACTGCTGCAGCTGCAACCACTGCACTGCTGGCCCAACCCAACCGAGCCCAGAGGGCCTAAAATACACACACTCACATGCGCTCACCCACACACGCATGTAGAAAGTATGTGCATGAACAAACACAATGAGCATATATATATATATACGAATAAATGGCCACACATGCATAGAAACACAAACAGTCTGTATTGTGTGTAGCAAGCATGCTTATCCATTCCATTGTGTTCCAATTAAGCTGTAGCACGCACACGCCCACACAACTACGCACACACAAACCTCAAAGATAATCCTTTCCGTTTTCAACACAACGTCCAAATTAGCCATCTGTTACATGATACAATTTGTATATTGACCGTACGTGGCATAGTTAGTTAGGTTTGTTATTGTCTTCTAGGAAAGTCTTGTTGTAAACGAGCGTTCGGGCTGTCATACGGATGTGTGGTGAGGTAAATTAGTCAGCCTTGCTGTTTATTTTTTTAGCTGTCTTTTAGGTTTGTTTTTTTTTAACATCCTGTTTGCAATTATTTTTTTAAGAACATCTCCATTTTTTTTTTTTTTTTGCAGGTGTATGCACCATCGCCGAACTCAGAGGACTTTAACAGAGAGTCTCCTTCATATCCTTCCTCCAAACCTCCCAGCAGTATGTTTGCAAGCACATTTTTTGGTAAGTGTTTGCTGTTATTATTCGGTGCTGGGAAACTGTGATCACTAGAGGCCATGGATACAGTCTGACACATGCTATTAGTGGTAAAAGTAATATCAGTACTTGTAGTAAAAGCAATACTATTAGTGTTCTTGTTCATTTTCCTGGGACTGGATTACTATGATAAAACCTGAAGTTTGGTTCTGTCAGAAACCACGCATGGGCACCTGCTCTGATTTCATATATCAACTCGGTGTCATTTTTAAATCCTTTATGAGCACTATTTATGGCCGAAATTTGTCATTACGGTTTACCTCGCCGTCTTGGCTCATGCTTGCCGGGTAAGGCTTTAAAAAAAATCCCTAAGGCTGTAACTCTTATGTGACCGTGTTCGAATTTATCGTTTCCTCATTAATCAGACGCAACCCACAACTCCTCTGACCCGTGGAACTCGTCCAACGGTATAAGCCAGCCCGCTTACGGGGGAATGCTGGGAGGATCTTCATCTCACATGCCACAGTCTGGAAACTACAGCAGCCTGCACTCTCATGACCGCCTGGTGAGAATATCACACTTCTCCATACTGCTGCTTGCACTTTACCAGCTTTGTAAAGTGCACCTTCAAATTAAAGTCAAAGCTGTGAGGGTGCTGGTGCTCACACATGTCTAGACATATTACCTTGCAGTTCTCGCTGCAGCATTGTTTGATGATTGTGTGTGTGTGTGTGTGTGTGTGTGTGTGTGTGTGTGTTTTATAGAACTACCCCCCACACTCAGTGTCCCCCACGGACATCAATGCCAGCTTGCCGCCTATGTCCAGCTTCCACCGCAGTACTGCTAGCAGCTCGCCCTTCGTCACCGCATCCCACACCCCACCCGTCAACACCACAGAGGGAGTTATGGG